>JAOEHH010000022.1:50338097-50348632 GCA_025447875.1 Notarius cookei | reverse complement strand
CCGGAGCACCCGGAGGAAACCCACGCGGACACGGGGAGAACATGCAAACTCCACACAGAAAGGCCCTTGTTGGCCACGGGGCTCGAACCCGGACCTTCTTGCTGTGAGGCGACAGCGCTAACCACTACACCACCATGCCACCCAAATCAAATTCTGTGTTTAAAAAAAAAGAAGTGTCCATATCTAAGCAAATTAGAAAAGTCAAGTTGTTCATCAAGCAGGAAGTATTGTGATGTCTTCTACACTGCCTCAAGAATGTTTGCAAAACCCACAAAGCTGTCAGTCAACACTCCATTTCCCTGTGCAGCAGCTGACAGATTGGCATGTAACTAATTGCTAATATGAAAACAGCATGTCTGTACTCAAAAACGTTACATTGGGTTCTGTCCTGAGACCTACAATAATGTCAGGAATGAGTGTGAAAAGAGAGTGTGAAAAGATTGACATGACATATTTTATTATTCTAATCATAGTTATATTATAAATTATTACCAGCAGCAATAATGCTTGATTATCACAGCTCACCTGGTCTGTCCTTATTATATTGCACAGTTACCCTGTTGATATCCCAATCAGGGTGTATTTCCACCTAATGTCCACTGCAACCCTGACCAGGATAAAGCAGTTACTGAAAGTGAGCATTACCTCTTGTCTGATTCTGTTCCATCATGTTCCATACTTTGTGCTCTTTTTGTCCTGTTTGCTCCTTTTGTTTTGTGTTTCCTCTTCTCGTTGTCCTGGTAGTTAATAAGCCATTATAACATGTAAAGTAGGAGTGCATACAAGTATAAGCTTTATTTTAAACAAATCAGAATCATAGTCAACAGGCACGGGTCAAACACACTGGCAAACAGGTACTATATGTGATGCATACAAAAAGGTGGAAGTAAATAATATGAACCATCAATAACGAGATCAGAAGACACTCCTTGGTCATGCGCAAGAAAACAATGGCAAGACTTTGCAATGTGAGACTTTGTGGCTTGTTTATATAGTCTTCAAATGAGAGTCTTTATTGAGTCACAGCTGACTAGTAGCATGGTGATTGCAAATGAGGTAATGCCTAGACAGCCTCAGAAAAGGAGTCTGTGCTCCTGATGGAAATTGACAAGCCTCTGAATGCGACAGTGTCACAGCTTTCTGGTTCCTCCCTAAACCATTTGTTTATTTAAATCTTCTGGGTTTCCTTTGGTGTTTGTGAAATTTTGTTCTCCATTTGTGTCAATTCCAGACATTGGATTCCTTGTTCCCAGTTTGTTCATTCATTGTACAACTTTCCTGGGTTTAACTATTGCCTGTTATGAGTGTCAGTTGCACTAGTTTCATCCTGTGAGCCTGGTTTTTGACTGCCTCTCTGGCATGTTACTACAATTTCTGAAAACCTTTCAGAGTTTACAAACTCTCATTCTGCCTCATAAAACCACAACACACACTGGATTATTGTATTGCATATGCTAGTAATGCACCACTTTGGAACATTCATATGATACCACAAAGCAGTTTGATGCAACAAAGTGGACAAAGGTTGTTTAAGTTGAAAAAAATGGTGACTTGCAACAAAAAGTGGTGTTGTGACCATTGGCAAGAAGAACTGGGTGGGGCAGGTGATAAGGTTGAATGGGGATTAGCTTTATGCAAATGAGAACCAAAGTAATGTGGTGAGAACACATTGTGGTTTCTTTCTATCAAAACCTACGACAATACAATAAGTGATTAGACATTAAAAAGGTGCAAGAACATTTTGGACACTACTGTAAAGTAACCACATGCATATGTACATCACAGATATATGTCCATGGATACATAAATTCCTTGCATTTTACCTTGAATGCTGAATCTGAAAGTTTTGGTATTTTAATTATTAGAAAAATATCCTACCCTAAGGCCTACAACCTCTAACCAAATTAATAGCATAGTTTAAAATTGTATGTGTGTGTGTGTGTGTGTGTGTGTGTGTGTGTGTTGGGGGGATGAAAAAACACAAAGACACCACTAACCTGATAATGTAAGAACTGGAAAGCTAATAACCCACAGCTCAAAGCCAGTGGAACAGAATACACTTACACGTCTGATTCAAAGCTCAAAACCCCTTAGGAATGTACTAAAACCGTTCTTTATTTCCATATGCACAGATACTATGGAAAGACTCTGACAGTAAAGAACTGAAGAGGAATGATAGGTGAAGCTGGATATAGAGGTGGAAAGTGAAATGGATTTAAGAAAGAATCAAGCAACAGCCCAGTCATTCCATTATTCCATTACCCAGAATCATGATCATCTGAGCACACTGTATTCCTGACGGTGTTGCTCTGCCTGTTCCCCAGTGGTGGGCTGAACTGACTGACGGCTGCTGCATAGCTCCCTCTCAATCAATAAGCTAAATGGACCTAGTGCACTTTATCGTGCATGGATGCGATTAGCATAAAATCTGTTTTATTTCATTACACTCCCTCTTTCTCCCTCACTCACTTTCTCTCTGGTGGCTAAACCTTTAAATTAAGTCGTAAATGATCTACAAGCCTGTTATTCCTTTGATTTAGCAACAGTAGTGAACAATGTTGGTCTTACTGGAAAACATGCATTTCTGCATTAGGTAGGAGCTGCCTGGAAGTGAAGGCTAAAGTAATCTAATTCTGAGCAGCTCATGACTCAGACTTTGCTGCTCACTTTCTCAGAATGTAATGAGACCATGAGGTGAGCCACATTATGTGTACATGTGACCAAGTGTTGGTATACTGAAACCAATCAGTGGTGCCTAATTAAAATAAATTCACATAACATGCTTGCTATTTCAGCTTCTGTAACTGTAAAAAAAAAAAATTGGATGGGCCCATTTCATTCGGCCAACATAAGATGAATCGCTTTCAGGACCAGTTCCAAAGCATATACAAGTGCAAATCTGTCTTCATGTTGGCTCACTTGCAGTATGTGTCTTACACTGAATGCGAATGACCAGTGCCTAATACATTTGCTGCAAACCTGGGGTTTGAGACACACCCAAAATCAGCCTGTCTAGTCAAAGAAGTAAATACAAGATCCTGGCTAGACTGCTGCATTTCATTATGTATTCATTGGCGAATACATTTCTGTTCCTTCTCCAAGTAGGGCTTCAGAGCCAGAGATGGAGAATGGTATGGGCTCTATTTTTGGCACTTTGTAATGGCTTCTCCTGGCTCATGAAATATATTTTCTGTTTAACCATTTTTACCCAGTGTAGGACCACACATTAGAAATAAAGGGATTATTGCAGTATGCACTCTCAGAAGGCCAAGTTTTCAAACTCCAACAGTGTTGAGATTAATGCTTGAGCGAAGCTTACCTACAGTTAAAAGTATGTTGCTCTTAAACACAATGACTGCCATTTTACTCTGCCATAAACCTACTGTTATCTCATTATGCTATATTAGTTTTGGCACCTTGGAGACCCTGTTAGAAATGGATTAAGCAGTGTGTGTGTGTGTGTGTGTGTGTGTGTGTGTGTGTGTGTGTGTGTGAGTGAGAGAGAGAGAGAGAGAGAGAGAGACAGACAGACAGACAGACATAAACACTATTATTATACAGGTTTATACAGTATTCTAGCAGCTGCTTCTTCACAATACAGCATTCTGCCTAAGACACACCCCAAATTTGCCTGTCAAAGCTTATGAACAAACAAAGCAGAAGATAAAGAGGCAAAAAATAAAGATTTACAGGAGAACAGTACAGAAAGTGAAATTATTATAGTAGCAAGCCTGAATGGTAATCAAAAACTAAGGTTCTGCATTGAGGCTCTACTCTCTTCTGAATCCCAAATCCCAAAATGGATTTTGTTGGCAGTCGTGGCTCAGTGGTTAAAGCTCTGGGATGGTGATTGGAAGGGTGAGAGTTAAAGTCCTAGCACTGTCAAACTAGCTTTGTTGGGCCCTTGAGCAAGACCCATAACCCTGTCTGCACCAAATCTTCTGAACAATGGCTGGCCTCAGTAGTGGTTCATGGTTTTTAAAATTGAGATACAAAGATAAGATAAGATATACTACACTATACAGCCATTCAGCCAGAAGAGCATTAGTGAGGTCAGGCACTGTTGCTAGGTGAGGAGGCCTGGTGCACAGTCAGTGTTCCAGTTCATCCCCAGAGGTGCTCAGTGGGATTGGGATCGGGATAAAAATTTTCTTGGAGTTCTTCCACTTGAGAATTCAGTCTTGGCAAACTTTGGCAACCTTGGCAAAGCATGTCTTCATAGAGCTTGCTTTGTGCTCAGGGACATTGTCGTGCTAGAACAGGTTTGGGCCTCTTACTTCCAGTGAAGAGAAAGTGTATTGTTATAGAATGTAAAGACTTCCTATACAAATTGTGTGCTTCAAACTTTGTGGTAACATAACAATCTGTGAAGGACCACATATGAGGTGTGATGGTCAGGTCAAACTTTTGGCCATATAATGTAGAAAAGAGAGAAGATCTGTCACAAATAAACACATTTGGTTATTTCATTGAGATTCCATGTAAAGAAACAGATTACAGTACAGAAAATAGCAATAATAGTGACAGGAATAATAGCAACAATTGTAAAGAAGTAAAATTAAACCAGAGTGTGGGTTACTCACTGTCCCTCAAATTGTAGCAAGGATCTACATACTGTCCTGCTAAAGCACTGCTTCCTATTATTTCTCCTAACAGGATAGCCCACATAATTGGTGTGATGGTCAGGTGTCCACAAACCTTTGGCCATATAGCAGTGTGTAAAATTGTTTTGGATTAGGCTACTCACCACTACATACCACTACTACTTAATCAATACTGCAGCTCCAAGCAGAAGACTGACACTAGTACTGTATGTTTTAGTTGTCATTTTCATTATTGGCAGTTAGTTACAAGGTTCAGATCCTTTGAGAGATCTCACAATTATCATAAGAAAAGCTGTGCTTCTAGGCAGGACAGGAAAAGCGTTCAAACTTTAAGGTTTTTTTTTTTTTTAAATTATGTTGTAGCTGGTTCTTCAGTTTCCCCAAAGCATTGCAAAGTCAAGCTCATCAACAGGGAAAGTGAGATTGTTCATTATGATTATCGTTGTACAATGGCTGTGTTCACTTTAGATCAGATTATTTAAGATTTGATGTTTATTTCATTTATACAGTGGATTCAGCTGACTACTGCATGGTTCCAGACTGTGACTGAGTTCACTCAGGGGAGGACATAACCCTCATGGTCATGACAGTCTCTTTAATTAGTGCTTCAATAAAGATGCCATCTACACTAAGCTCTAAAACAAATGCTGAGGCCTGGTGAGAGTTATTCTCTCTCTCTCTCTCTCTCTCTCTCTCTCTCTCTCTCTCCCACACACACACACACACACACAGTCACACCCTCAGTGCTGGTGAACTCAGTGACACAGGCAAGAACTTCATGCCTTGAACAAAACTTCTTCACATCGTCTAGAGCAGCTTCATGTGAAAAATGACATCATCAACATGCAATATCATTCAGGGCTTTTGTGGCTAACATGTTGATGGTATTATCATTACAGAAGCCCTTTAAGTTAGCATCAATCTTGAGAGGGCAGTATATGCTGTGTTTCAGATGCAGTATATGCTTTACTATAATATTAAAATATAGTTTAACATGTACAAGGATACGATCTGCAAGCACATGTTTCTCATGGCGAAAAATACTAAAAACAAAACAAAAACTTTAAGTGCATAATATTGATGACTCTTCAACAAAATGAATTTCCAACAGATTATGTGCACTATATGGCTAAAAGTTTGTGGACACCTGACCATCACACTCAATATACTGTATGCTTGTTGAATATCCCTGTGGCACTTTCTACAGTAACTTGGGATACTGATGCACTGGGATAAGCAGGACACTTTAATTACTGGGTTTTCTGCTTTTCTCCTATAAGTCTGGCACTGAGACACTAACACACACTGCTCCGGACATAGCTGTCCCCTTTCTCTCTCATTATCAGCCCTTGGCCATCACTGAAAGACACACACAACATTAATTGGACACAGTTGTGATCACTTTGCCACTCACCTTCCCTGGCCTCGCTCTCCATTCACAAACTGGCATTTGACCACGCCCCCGCTGCCACATACCTCCACCACCCGACTCTGGCCAGGGAGTCATCCAGCCTGTAGCCAACTCCCCCCTGACAGGAAAGATAGTCCACCACCATCATCTGCACCCCTAGCCTGTGGACAACCTCAAACTTAAAGGGCTGCAGAGCTAGAAACAAACAAGTGATCTGCACGTTGGCATGGGGTGGAGTCACTGGAGTGGGGCATGGTCTGAGCAGAGGGTAAAAGAACATCCAATTATGTACAGCACCAGGCACTCCTCCCCCTCCACCATCTGGGACAAAACAGCCCCCAGACTTCTGTCTGATGCATCAGTCTGCAACACAAAGGGGACAGAGAAGTCAGGGGAGTGTAACAGTGACCCACCACACAGTGCAGCCTTTATCCAGGTGAAAGCCTGTTGGCATGGCTCCATCCACTGGACCGGATCTGGCATCCCCTTTTTAGTGAGATCAGTCAGCAGGCTGGTGACATCCAAATAGTTAGGCAAACCTACAATAATAGCCAGCCAGCCCCAAGACCCATCTCACCTCCTTTTTGGTATTGGGCCTTGGGCAGTGTGCAATTGCTGCGGTTTGAGCAATGACCCAAGTGGAAGCCCAGATACCATATTTCCACCTGCCCAATTGCAGACTTCTTTGGGTTGGTCATGAGCCCCATATGCCTCAACAACTCCAGAACTACCCTGAGGTGTTTTACATACTGCAGCCAATCGTTGCTATATATAATGATGCCATGAAGATAAGCCATGGCATAGGCAGCATGCAGGTGGAGGATTTTGTCCATGAGCCAAAAGAACATCACCGGGCTCTGAATAACCCAAATGGAAGAGAGCTGAACAGGCATAAACCAAACGGTGTGGAAAAGGCCATTTTTCTCTGGATAGGGGAGTCAAGGGAACCTGCCAATATCCCTTTGTTAAATCTGGTGTCAAATAAAAACAAGCTGTGCCTAACTGATCAAGCAACTCATCAAAGCTAGGCATCAGATATGTCTCAAATTTAGACACCATGTTGACATTTCTATAGTCCACACAGAACTGGATTGATCTGTCAGTCTTGGGGACCAAGACAACTGGGCTGCTCCAGTCGCTGTGCGACTCATCCATTATTCCCATTTTGAGCATGGCCTTGAATTTGTCCTGAACTACAGTTTTATTGTGTTCATGTATGCAGTATGGGCAGCTACGCACCACCACACCTGGGGGTGTCTTGATGTGGCATTCTATGAGGTTATGAATTAAATATGTAAGGGTTTGGTTAAATCACTTAACCAAACTGTCTGTCTGTGGGTGATAAATGCTTGTGCAGATTGTTTTAATCCCTAGCGACTCATAAAGGTCACAACGGGTGCGTGACATAAATATAGTGCTCTGATCAGTCAGGATTTCTTTTGGAATCTGGACTCGGGAGATAATTTTAAATAGTGCCTCTGTGACATTGTGAGCAGAAATGTTACACAGCTGTACTGCTTCCAGGTATCATGTTGCATAGTCCACCAGGACTAAAATAAAGCAATGCCCTCATGCAGTCCAATCTAATGGACCGATGAGAGCCATCCCAATTCTTTTGAAGGGGGTCTCAATTGGGGAAAGAGGGTGCAATGGCACTTTTGGAGTTGTTGCTAGATTCACCAGCTGGCATTTGTGACATGTTGTACACCACCTATGGAGATCCCTGCAAATCCCTGGCCAGTAGAAGCGAACCATGAAATGGTCTAGTGTTTTATCCTGAAGTGTCCTGTTATAGGGTTATAATGAGCTACATGGAATATGAATTCCATACACCTCTTTGGAAACAACAACTGAGTCACTTTTTTGCCAATCTGAGTGTCCTACATCACTCAATATAACCTATCCTTAACCTCTGAAAAGTACATGCAGGAGAGTGCAATGTTCGACTGGAGGGTATGACCATTGATTACTCTGACTTGGTCAAAAGCATGTCACAGAGTCTCATCTCATGCCTGCTGGGAAATCCTCCAGAGAATTCTCAAGAGATAGAGGAGGGCAGGGTGCACCTCACTCTCCGTGTCAATATGATGCAGAGCTGATGTAGACAGCTCTGGGACAGCCTCCCCAGACAATGCTACACTAGGATCCCCCCAGGACTCACCCACCACTACTTGCTCCATTAAATACTTAAATCCCAGCCAATCTGTCCCCAGAATTAGTGGGTGGGTGAGGCACAGACTAACCGTCACCTCTACACGATAATTTGTTCCCCGAAATTGGATTCAGACAGACACCAGCGGATATTTGTGAACATCCTTGTGCACACAGTTTGCACCCAATGCCTCACCTTGAACCAAGCTCTGGTGGATGAAGGTCTGATTACAGCCTGAATCCACCAAGTGATAGGTAGCCCCTTGGATACTCACTAGTATGCAGTATGCTCCAGCTCCATTAGGGTGGACTCTGTCGCATCAGGGATCTGGACCACTGCCCCTACCTCCATCACATGGCATTGGTCCGAGAAGTGCCCAGGCTCCCACACCAACCCAGACCTCACCGCTGCACCAGTGGCTCAGGGATCACTCACCTGAGGGGGAGGAGACACAGAAACATAAGGGAAGGAAGGGGAGAGACACCATAGGCTCAGCAAGCTGGCTGCAGGGGAGTTGACCCCACTTTCTTGGTGCAGAGACAAGGAAGGGATGGGAGGAAGGGGTGGGACAAGAGAAAGAAAACAATGTGATGCCCATGTGAGAAAGATGCTCATGTGCCACTGGAACATCCACCAGATGGTCCTCAGCCAATGCAATTGCTCTATCCAGTGATGCTGGGTGGTGGTACTGGACCCACTCCACTGTTCCTCCTGGCAGCCAAGCAATGAATTGGTCCAGTGCAACCACATTGATGATGCCCTCAGCATCACAATCTTCTGCTCTCAGCCACCACCGGCAGGCATCCTGGAGCTGCTGGCCAAATGCAAATGGCCAGCTGACCTCCTCCAAGGTCAACACATGGAAGCGCTGATAGCATTGCTCAGGGTGCAGCCGACACATTGCAAGATGACTCACTTCAAGTCTGAGTACCCCAGTCTGTTCTCAGTGGGTAGTTGCTGGGCAGCAAGCTGGGCTTTTCCAGTCAGGAGCGGCAGTAGATGAGCCACTCACTGTTCGTCTGGCCACCCCCATGCTTCTGTGGCTTGCTCAAAGAGTACCAAGAATGCCTCCAGGTCATCATGAGGCCCCATCTTCATCAGCATGACATGGGGGAAGCCCAGAAACACTGCAGCTGAAGTATCCGCCCACACAAGGATATTCCAAAATTCCTGGTGATCCTCCTGCTGGGACTGCAGCAAGCCTTCAAAGCATTGATCCTGCTCATTGTGCAAGGAGACCAGCACCTGGTGCTGGTTCTGTTGGGTGGCGGCATGATTAGCTCCATATCAGTGGTTGGCTTCAGGTTCCTGGGTTTTGGCACCAGTGTAGCACTTTCTACAGTAAGTTGGGACACTGAAGCACTGGGATAGGTGGAACACTTTAGTTGCTGGGTTTTTATTTTGCACATTTCAGCTTTTATCCATTAAATCTCACACTGAGACACTCACGCATATACACAAATACAAACTGCTCTGGATGAAGCTCTCCCTCCTCTCCATTCTCTCTGTCCTTCTCAGCCCTCAGCTATCACTGAAAGACGCACACAACATTAATTGGACACAGGTGTGATCACTTTGCCACTCACCTACCCTGGCCTCACTCTCCATTCACAAACCAGTGCTTGACCACACCCCAGCTGCCACAATCCCATTCCAGATTTAGTTCCTCTTTGCTGTTTAAATAACCTTCACTCTTCTGGGAAAGCTTTCCACTAGATGTTGGAGTATGGCTGTGGAGTGTGGAGGGATTTGTGATCATTCAGTCACAAGAACATTAGTGAGGTTAGACACTAATGTTAGGTAAGGAGGCCTGGGGTGCAGTCAGTGTTCCAGTTCATCACAAAGGTGTTCAGTGGGATTGAGGTCACAACTCTGTACAGGACACTCAAGTTCTTCCACTCCAACCTTGGTACACAGTGTTTTGATGGAGCTCGCTTTGTGCACAGGGGCATTGTCATGCTAGAACAGATTTATGCTTCTTAGTTCCAGTGAAGGGAATTTGTAATGTTACAGTATACAAAGACATTCTATACACAGTTATGTGGCAACAGTTTGGGGAAGATCCACAAATGGGTGTGAAGGTCAGGTTTCCACAAACTTTTGGCAATATAGTGTATATTTTGGGTACACACAATCTATAATTGTGTATATACACAGTGTGGGCAAGTTTTTGGCTGTGCCATTGCTGAATACCATCTGAATCCTAGTAATGACCCATGCTCTGTGTCACTCATTTGCCAGAACTTAAGGCTTCTCTTCATTCTCAGATAGTGTGAGAGTTTGATGGAGGGACTCTGGGTTTAGAAACTGGTCTAGAAACTGACAGTGACTGACTGCAGATCTTGACACAATGCCCACTGGCAAACTG
>JAOEHH010000022.1:50194699-50205297 GCA_025447875.1 Notarius cookei | reverse complement strand
CCCCCCCCCCCCCCCCCCCCCCCAAAAAAAAAAAAAAAAAAAATTTAAAAGTGAAGAGGGGGTTCTGAATATTACAGTTTAGTTTAATTCATTAGTTTGTTTTAAATCATATTATGTGTTTTACTGGACTGAAGTTAAGATTATAAAATCCATTAGATCGACTCAGTGATGTTTGAGAGTCTAGACGCCACTTCCGGAGTTTTCTCAGTGTGTACTCCGGTACATGCACAATGCATTACGTGTAGCACGCAAACTTAGCTGCTCTCACACACCAAAAATAAAGAGTAAAAGTGTGAGGAACACATGAGTGATGTAGAGAAAGAGTGGGTTTAAATATGGAGAGAAGACAGAGATGGGGAGGGAGACAGACAGAAAGAGATACAGGTGAGAGAGAGAGAGAGAGAGAGAGAGAGAGAGAGAGAGATTGAAATCTCAGTTCTGAGATTTGGGGAAAAATCCTAAAAACAGCACAACACATCTCTTTATTCTAAAAACAGACAAGTTCTTCGAAAACGCACAGAGGTACAGAGGTGGGATGAGTGGGAGAGAGAGACAGAGAGAGAGAGACAGAGAGAGAAAAGTGTGGTTAGAGGGGATGAGGAAGGGGGAAGAAAGTACAAACACAAAAGAACTGGGGTAAGAGTGGGAGAGACAGGAAGCTGCAGTATTTGTGCACAGGTGTGTGTGTGTGTGTGTGTGTCTGAGAGAGAGAGAGAGGGAGATACAGACAACAAAACATACACAGATTTTTGTACACTTATTTTTGTAAGTCAAAAATAAAATCCCAGCCGTGCCCCACACCCTGCTCAAAGCTAACAGGCTAAATATTAGCAGTTTGCTAAACAGCACTCAGGTCGAGTCTGAGAGACGAGGCAGAGTTCACACATTTCACATCATGAAGAGCACTTGGGATTGTGAATAAAACACAGTGATGTGTGTGTGTGTGTGTGTGTGATGAGCTGAACACAGCCGTGCGGATGGAACATGAGCAGTGTGTAATCTCGTACTGACGCCATTTTACAATCCAACATAGAACACTCACGATGTTTTCACCTCGGAAAAAAAAGTTTATCAACTGTGCTGAAATGAAAATGAGATACATATATTTAACACCTGTAATTTTAAAAAGCTGTTTTTATGGAATTCCAAATTTTATGAGATTAAGATCACTTCCAACACTGAATTTGATTTGTGTTTAAATTTCTAATTACAAAGTTAACAATTAAACGGTCACTAAAATTCATTAAAACAAACAGTGTGTTCCATTTAGGCTGCAGCCTTTAAAAGACTTGGTTATAAAGCTAGTTATAAAGAATAAAATCTGTGCCTAAATTCAATAAATAAAAGGAGAATTCTAACCGATTATCACATCTAGATAAATAAATTTTACACCTGGCCCTAATTTAAAAACAAAGACAATTGGAAAACATTTTATTTAATTAGAATAATATTTTACAAAGCAGCAATTTTAATGTGATTTTTCTTTCAAAATTCCCTTTTCATTGATTTAATTTGAACTTTAATAGAATTCCAGTATATTGGACAAAATGGTACAGAATTCAGTGGTGTGTGTGTCTTGTTTTTTTTTTTTTTTTACAGGGATTGCACCACTGAATCACACGATGGTGGATGTCAAAACATGTGTGCCAGTAAAGAATGTGTGTGTAGGAGTGTGTGTGTGTGTGTGTGTGTGTGTGTGTGTGTGTATTTAGCATTTCATATGAAGTATCAGTATCTGCTCAGCACTTTCGCCTCTGTGGGAACTTGGAACTTGAAAAGAAAATGTAGGACTTCTCTCTCTCTCTCTCTGTGTGCGTGTCTTGTTTTTACCCTATAAGGGAGGGTCTCAGTTTTTGTGAGATGTTGCAAACCAACTGATCCTCATCAATTTCCTGTTTCTACCTTTTTTCTTTTGTCTCTCTGTCTGTTTATCTGTCTGACTCAGAATAAACAATTGTGAAGCGATGGAAAGAAAGACAGAAAAGATAAATAAGAAAGAACCAGAACACTGTGTTCAGACAAAGCATTCAATCTGGGTTCAGTCTGAGAGTTTAATTTCATCATTGGCTAAGGACCTAAATCTCATAGTTATCAAACCCCTGATTAACAAACCTGACCTTGAACCTTGCCAGTTGTCTCATTATAGGTGAATGTCAACCCCACCATGTCCAAGTTATGAGAAAAAGCTGTGGCACAGCAGTTATGCTCATATCTACACATGAATAACATCCATGAAAAGAATCAGTCAGGATTTAGACCATATCATAGCACAGAGACAGCTCTGGTGAAAGTAGTAAACGACCAACTGTTGGCTGGCGTCTGATCAGGGCTGTGTTTCGCTGCTTGTGTTGCTTGACCTTAGTGCAGCATTTGACAATCACTGATCATTCCATTCTCCTGGATAGATTAGAAAATGTTGTGGGAGTTAAGGGAATGGCCCTCTCCTGGCTCAGCTTTTATTTAAATGATCGCTATCAGTTTATAGATATAAATGATGACTTCTCTATGTATATGGAAAGTTTGGTGTCCCACAAGGTTCTATTTTAGGCCCACTGCTTGCTTGCTTACTTTATTTATTAATTACCTCTGGGTAATATTATTTATAAATATGGTATTAGTTTCCACTGTTACGCTGATGACACACAGTTGTAATGTTTCTGCAAAACCAGATAAGAGACACCAGCTTAATAGAATTGAGGAATGTGTAAAGGACATTAGACACTGGATTCTGGGTATCATCCTCCTACTTAATTCTGACAAGGCAGCTACAAGTAAACTTTCTGATTACATCATAACTGTGGATGGCCTTTTTGTTTCATCGTGTGTATATGCATAAGAGAATTCCAGAAATAAAAATAAAATATAAAAATAAAGTAATATTATAAAATGCTTTTCTTCATTGCTTTTGCTTTTCCGAATTGCATTTTCTTTATCCTTGAAGGGCCAATGAACTGGCTTTGGCCGGGCTTTGCTGCCCAGGCTGAGTCGTCAATTCCTGCTTTGACACGAGCCTTTTAATGCGTGACGCAGCGTGTGAATGTGGTACTGGTTTGAATCAGGGAGGGAAGGAAAGGATTTGCTTTGTGTGTGTGGAGCAGAGCTCCGTACACAAGTTAAATGCATCAACCTGATTTTTGATGGCTTGGCCAAATGATGTATGTATGAACGTCAAACATGTACCACCACAGGGAACCCAACCGTAAGGGCAAGGCAACATATCTCATAAACACCTGACCATACTTGGGTGCCCAGGCAATCTGTATATTCAGCAGTTAATCAAATTATTCCTATTCTTTTTTCTCTTATTATTATCCTACATAAAGATAATAATACTCATTTTATTTTGAAACCCTCCTCCTCTGCAATCTAGTCTCCATCTCCCCGGTCCAACAGTAAGTCAGTACTACTCCTTATACACACACACACACACACACACACACACACACACAGACATCTCCATATACACATTATTCCTCAATGTTAATTTTGGTTTTTCACTCAACTTTAAATTCAGTGTTGTGTTTGAATTCTGTTTTTTTGTGTAGTTGTATTGTCATTGTTTTGTATAATTGTATTGTATACAAATAAAAAAATGTCAGGAAGCTCTAGCATGGAGAGCACTAAACAGCATGAAAAGGATGTGGAAGTCAAGAATGTCAAGGGAGGTAAAGGTGAGCTACTGCTTGGCCACAGTCAAGTCTGTTCTCCTGTATGGATGCATACGACCTGTACAGCTTGAACCCAAACATCAGGGCTCAAAATATCTCTTGATGGTTGTTACACAAATATGCTGCATGTAGTCCTTAATGTTAGCTGGAGGCAGCACATCACAAATGAAATGTTATATGGGGAGCTACCAATGATCAGTGATAAGGTAGCAGCGAGTAGGATGCAGCTGGCTGGACACTACTTTAGACATCCAGAGCTGGCAGCAAGTCAGCTCATCACATGAAGACCAGTGCATGGGCAAAAGAGATGGGGGAGACCAAGAGCAAGTTTCATTGATGTATTCAAGAGGAACGCAGGAGCTGGGAATTCACAGGAACTAGAAATTTGTTTAAGGGATTGCAGAGACTGGACCATCCATAGTAGATCTTCGCTGAGGCTGCCATAATAAGTAAGTAAGTATGTATTGTAATTATTCATCACATGATATATTATTATATGCCTAAGTTTTTCCCTCTGGAAGTTCAAACTTTTGCACTTGACTATGACTGTGTGTACGTTTGACTGGTACTTGTTTTGATTCAACCTAGCAATTCATCTAATATAGCTCCACCCCTTTTCACAAGCATTGTGTCTTTTAGCCTCATCATGTCCATGCATGCATTCCAGGGCCATGGCTTTAAACAGAATGCTAAATTAGTTTAAATTCCAACAAAACCTATGTAACATTAAGAGTATCTATGCCAAACTAATCTTTGCTAAGGATATCGTGCCCAATGAACCCTATCAGCCTAAAGGCACTCGTCATCTCACCTGGATGTCCAGGACCCCTTCTTGACTATATGTCATGCATGGGGGTTTGTCATGGTTGCACCAATGGGTGCAGAACTACACTACCTATCAGCCCCAGCATGTCACATGCTTCGTGATTCACTCTCACCTGTATCTCATTATGTCTTGTTTTGCACCACAGTTTAAGTTCTAGTTTTTCAAGTTTTGTTGTAATTTGTTGTTATGGGTCCCACAGTATTGCTTCAGACTGTATGTTTCTTTTGCCTTGGATCAGATACAGATTTTGGCATGGGCAAATTGGCAACCACCTAAGGCAGCGTCATTCAAAGGGTAGCATGTCAGATAAATATAATATTCACATGAGCGCAATCACATTTCTATAGATAGCGGTCTCCTCTCAGCTCTTCACTGACCCTTGTATTATACTGTTTAGAAAAGTCTCACCAATCATGCAGCAGGTATTTTAATTTCTGGATGGGTGTGAACATCATCATCATTGCCATTCCCACAAACTGCTGATTAGAATCTTTTCCCCAAGTCCACAGTAGGGGGGTGGGGTGAGGTTAGATATCCTGATGTAAAGGGGGGGTGTAACCTATCAATAACACACCTATTAATAAATGTCTTTTTTTTTTTACATGGGAGGTTGCCTTTTTGATCTCCAAACAGAGCTGTGGTGGGGGCTTGGTAAGTATGGCATCAGAGATTGCCTCATTGACTTCTGCTGTGGGGAATTCATTGGAGGCTGCCCAGTTGGCCTCTTGAACATCCAGATCAGTCTCAACCAATTCTCTCATCATACAGATAGCATAGGTATGTGAGCTTCAGGAGAGCACAGGGCAGCTTGGTGGCCACCAGGAGCTTGGACCACTCGCATGCTGTGCCCACGAAGTGAGACTGTATAACGCATACCCATGTCCAATTTGTAGGCTTGGGTTGCATTGGGTTCTTGGTATAGGTTCTTAAATCACCCACAATCCTCTGCAGAAAACATCAGTCTGGGGCATGTTTATACTGTGGGGAAACATACTTTTGGAATGCAGGGAATATGCAGAAAAAAAGAAAGGATCTAGGTAAAATGGCAAAATGTAGATTGAATATTAAAATCAAGCTGAGATTTGCTTGGATCACAATCCATGTCTAAAACTGATTTTGTATTTGAAAGAATGACTGGTCTTGCAAATACAATTTAACTTTCTTTCTTTCTTTCTTTCTTTCAAATATCCATATTCCTCCAATTATTTACACCTCAATCCTGCAGATGGTGGTAATGTACGAAGATTGCAAGCTGTGAATAACTCAACAGAAAAAGATGCACACCTGTACACCGGTGTGGTAGTAGGGGTGTGGTCAAGCGTCTGTCTGTGACCGGAGGGCAGAGTCAGGGAAGATAAGTGGCAGAATCACTACACCTGATGTCAATTAACCTGTGTTTGTGTGTCTTCCCTGCAACCACGCCCTATATAAGAAGAGGGAGCTCTCTCCCCAACCAGACAATTGATGTGTGTGCGTGTCTGTGTGTGTGGCTGGGAGAGTGTGGGAAAAAGTCACAGCTGAAAAGCTGAAAATAAAAATATTTTTGAACCACCAGTTCTGGCTTGCTGCCTCTCTGTGCTCCACCCACCTGTATAAAGTCCTACAGTTGGGTTTTGGTATGAATACTGCCAAATTATAGTACCACATCCCAAGTGAAAGGTACACAGCAGAGTTGCACTCAAATGCTTTTATATTTTTCAGTATACAGCATGAATCACATACATCATTTTGTGAGACATCAACTATGTGACAGATAGAGCAGCGACTGTCTATTCCTGTAATACAATCCTGGTGGCTGTAATCCTTAAGTATTTTGTATAAATGACAGAAAATACTAACTTGTAAATTCTTATCTTAATTTGGGACTAAATATAGTCAAAATATTTAAGCTAATAATAACTACACTAGGCCTGTTACTTTTTGTGCACCCCCTCCTTTAAAGTCAAAATCAAATGGCTTGTTGTCTAGAATTTGGCTTCATCAGTAGACATTGTTGGTAGAATTGTAGCCTGCACTGCAGTATCCAGCAGCATTGGTAATGCTAAATCTACCTTAAATTAGACGTCACATAGCTGACGTCACATAGTTGACAAATTTTGGGCTTTTTGGTTTGCTATATTCATTGGTATCAACCTATTATTGCCCAGGGTCGTGTGCGTGAAGGGAGTGGGCTGCCACTTTGTTTCATCATACTGGATACTTACCACAGTTAATCATGCAGATGTAATCACCGTCACATAGTTGACATGTAAAAAAGGTACGGTTCAATTTTTACACACTCAATTCCACACAAACAACATACCAAAAGTAGTATACATGATTGTGTGTACAAGATGTTGTTCTGTTGCCCTGCCAGATAACATGAGGTAGGCCAACCTTGTATCTGAGTAACTGTTGCAATGCTGGGGCTAAATTCAGGACCATCACATAGTTGACTGCAAGTTCGTGGGACACCTACTTTGGCTGAGCTGCAGTCAAAATGATTAAAAGCTGCATCAAGTTTAGTTGTATTTTCTTTAAACACACTCATATCCATGACATGCACAGAAGGTAATCTTGTCTGCTGGCTTTCAGTGAAGAAATAATACTGTTTGTTCAAACCAAAGTTGCAGGTGGGACAAGCCAAGTTGGCCATTTTCACACATATTTAAATTTTTTCCAACAACTAAGAAATGTCAGAGATATCTGCTGAATTTCTTCATAGTAGGCCCTAGGGAGTTCTTGCTGTATGTACAGGTTTTAGATCTCTCCACATTACACAGGCCTAGAGATGGCTCTGAGACACAAATTTCTCAGTATTCACAGAAACACTCTTATATATGTGATTTAATAACTGAACATTTGTGAAGCAGGTTCAGTTATCAGAGCCATCATTCAATATGT
The DNA here is from genome assembly GCA_025447875.1 of Notarius cookei. Taxonomy (NCBI): domain Eukaryota; kingdom Metazoa; phylum Chordata; class Actinopteri; order Siluriformes; family Ariidae; genus Notarius; species Notarius cookei. The sequence continues at coordinate 50,197,920 of JAOEHH010000022.1, read as the reverse complement.
GCAGTGTTTACTACAGTTAATTTGCAGATAATCACTCGTGTGTAGATAGATAGATAGATAGATAGATAGATAGATAGATAGATAGATAGATAGATAGATAGATAGACTACAACACATACAGAGACCTTCTGGGTTTCACCTTCTACACACAACCACCTGTATACTCATGATCTTGATGATCATAGACTCTGACAGTTATTATCCTGAGGAAAATCTCCACCATGAACATTCTATCATAGCAGAAAAAATAACTCAGATATAAAAAGACACTCCTCAAGCTCTAATAACTTAGAGGATGTCACCTTTCTCTCCTTTATATCAAACACAAAGTAAATTCCTTCCTGGTTGGATCTAGTTCAGAGTGACAGGAAACCACACTGTAGAACCAGAGCAGGTGGGTGGAGCACAGAAGCATGGCAGGCTAGAACTGAGTTCTCAGAAACTTTTATTTTTTCCGTTGTATATGTGGCTTTTCAGCTCATTCACTCTCTCACACATGCACACACACATCCATTCTGGTCGGGAGAGAGCTCCCTTTCTCTGCTCTCTCTCCTTTTATAGGGTGCGGTCACTGGGGAAGACACACAAACACAGGTTAATTCATGTCAGGTGCAGTGATTTTGCCACTTACCTTCCCTGACTCCGCCCTCCATTCACAGACTGCTGCTTGACCACGCCCCCGCTGCCACATACCCCCACCGCCCGACTCAGGCCGGGGAGCCGTCTGGCCTGCAACTGACTCCCCCCGCCCCTGACGGGAGAGGAAATCTGCCACAACCATCTGCACCCCCGGCCTGTGGACCACCTCGAACTTAAACGGCTGGAGTGCCAGATACCAACGGGTGATCCGTGCATTGGCATCCTTCATGTGGTGGATCCACTGCAGGGGTGTGTGGTCCGGCCAGAGGGTGAAAGGGCGCCCCAGCAGGTAGTAGCGGAGGGCGAGGACCACCTACTTGATGGCGAGGCATTCCTTTTCTATGGTTCTGTACCTGTCCTCGCACACCGACAGCTTCCGGCTGATGTACAGCACTGGATGGTCCTCCCCCTCCAGTGACAGAACAGCCCCCAGCCCTCTGTCTGACTCGTCCATCTGCAAAACAAAGGGGAGAGAAAAGTCAGGGGAGTGTAACAGTGGCCCCTCCACACAGTGCAACCTTTACCTTAGAGAAAGCCTGCTGGCATTGCTCCGTCCACTGGACTGGATCTGGTGTCCCCTTTTTAGTGAGATCAGTCAGCGGGCTGGTGACGTCCGAATAATTAGGTATAAACCTACAATAGTAGCCAGCCAGCCCTAGGAACTGTCTCACCCCCTTTTTTGTCTTGGGCCTTGGGCAGGCTGCAATCGCTGCTGTCTTATTGATTGTGGGGACGCGCCTGCCCATTGCCCAAGTGGAAGCCCAGATACTGTACTTTCACCTGCCCAATCGCACACTTGTTCAGGTTGGCTGCAAGACCCGCTTGCCTCAGCGACCTAAGGACGGCCCTTAGGTGTTCCAGGTGCCGCAGCCAGTCATTACTATAAATAATGATGTTGTTCAGGTATGCGGCCGCATAGGTGGTGTGGGGGCAGAGGACCCTATCCATAAGCCGTTGGAACATAGCGGGTGCCCCAAACAGCCCAAAAGGAAGTGTGACAAACTGGTGTAAGCCAAATGGTGTGGAAAAGGCTGTTTTCTCTCGGGATAGCAGAGTCAAGGGAATCTGCCAATATCCCTTTGTCAAATCCAGTGTCGAATAAAAATGAGCCGTGCCTAGTCGATTGAGCAACTCATCAATACGAGGCATTGGGTATGCATTGAATTTAGACACCGCATTGACTTTTCTATAGTCCATACAGAACTGGACCGACCTGTCGGCCTTGGGCACCAAGACCACCGGGCTGCTCCAGTCACTGTGGGACTCCTTGACGATGCCCATTTTGAGCATGGCCTCCAGTTCTTCCCGAACCACCTTTTTTTGTGTGTTTGGGCAGTCTGTAAGGGCGGCTGTGCACTACTACCCCCGGGAGCGTCTCAATGTGGTGTTCTATGAGGTGGGTGCGGCCGGGCAGGGGTGAGAACACATCAGAAAATTCTGTCTGCAACTGGGCAACCTCCATGAGCTGGGTCAGGGAGAGGTGGTCTTCACAGGGGACTGGAGCGGTGGGCGATGTCAATTTTCCTTTTTGAACCTCTGGCCCCAGCTCTGCCTTCTCCGGAACCACCGACACCAACGCCACGGGGACCTCCTCGTTCCAATGTTTTAGCAGATTGAGGTGGTAAATCTGTAATGCCCACCCCTGTCCGATCGCTTCATCTCATAGTCGACGTCCCCGACTCGCCGTGTGACCTCAAAGGGTCCTTGCCACTTGGCGATCAATTTGGAGCTTGACGTAAGCAACAACACGAGTACTTTATCTCCTGGTGTGAACTCCCTAAGACGCGTGCCCCTGTCATATAGACGGACTTGATGTTCTTGTGCCTGCCGCAAATTCTCCTGGGTTAGGTGTGTGAGTGTGTGGAGTTTGGCGCCAGGTTGAGAACATATTGAATTTTGTTTTTACTAGTTGAAGGTCCCTCCTCCCAGTTTTCACATAGCACATCCAAAAGGCCACGTGGCTTACGCCCGTATAATAATTCGAACGGGGAGAACCCCGTGGAGGCTTGCGGGACCTCTCGCACTGCGCATAACAGGGGCTCAAGCCATTTATCCCAGTTATGTGCATCTTTGCTTACAAATTTTCTAATTATATTTTTGAGGGTGCAATTAAACCGTTTGACTAAGCCATCCGTTTGTGGGTGATAAACACTGGTGCGGATAGGCTTAATTCCCAGTAACCCATAAAGTTTGCGCAGTGTGCGTGACATGAATGTAGTGCCTTGATCAGTCAGAATCTCTTTGGGGATTCTGACTCGGAAGATGACGCGGAAGAGCGCTTCTGTAATACTACGTACTGAGATATTGTGAAGAGGCACTGCTTCTGGATATTGCATTGCATAGTCCACCAGAACTAAAATAAAGCAATATCCTCGTGCTGACCGATCTAATGGCCCGACGAGATCCATCCCAATTCTTTTGAACGGGGTCTCGATTAATGGCAGAGGGCGCAAAGGCACTTTTGGAATGGCCGCGGGATTTACTAACTGGCATTCGCGGCATGCCGTACACCACCTATGGACATCGCCGCGAATCCCTGGCCAATAGAACCGGGCCATTATTCGGGCTAGTGTCTTATCCTG
>JAOEHH010000022.1:49687415-49698672 GCA_025447875.1 Notarius cookei | reverse complement strand
AGAAAAGCACTCGGAGAGCGCAGACCTCCGCCAAGAATCCTTTAAAAAAATCCGGGATCCAGAAGGCGATCCGGATCGCCGCCAAAATTTAATGGATTGTTACTTGTGCCCAGTCACACCTCTGGAAAAAATTTCAAAGCATTCCGTTCATAACTTTTTCCGTAATGTTGCTAACAAACAAACAAACCAACGCGACCGAAAACATAACCTCCTTGGCGGAGGTAACAAATCCCTCATCAAGAAATATATTTTCAAAATAAAAAATCATGTGCCACTATTATTGGCGCCCCTGCGTTTAATATTTTGTACACCCTCACTTTGGCGGTAAAACAGCCCTGAGTCTTTCCTATAACATTTTATAAGGCTGGAAATACAGAGCAGGGCATCTGAGCTGAGACCATTCATCTTTACACAATCTCTCCAGATCATCCAGGGTTCTCGGCCCTCTCTTGTACTTCTCCTCTTCAGCTCACGCCACAGGTTTTCAATGGGATTCAGGTCAGGGGACTGAGAGGGCCAGGGCAGAAGCTTGATTCTCTACTCAGTGAACCATTTTAGTGTTGATTTGGACAAATGCTCCAGATCATTGTCCTGCTGGAAGATCCAGTGATGACCCAGTTTTTATCCCCCGCTGGTCGAAAGGCCCGAAGAGGGATAATGTCATGGCGATGTCCGTCCATCCGTCTGTCTGTCTGTCTGTCAGTCCCGGGAAGCTTCTGAAATCAACTCTTCTCATAATTTGTGGAGGAATTTCACCAAACTTGGCAAAAGGCATTGTTATATGTCGGTAATACGCATATTGTTATTTTGTTCAATTCGGTCTCATTTTACCAGAGTTACAGCCCTTGATTAACAGCCTTGTACTTTGACAATTTCATGAAGGTGTGTTTGCCTTCTGACATCAACTCCTCTCACAATTTTTGGACGAATTTCTCGAAGCTTGGCGAAAGGCCTCGTTACATGACGGTAATACGCATACTGCGATTTAATTTCGTTTGTGAAAATGTTACCAGAGTTTTGACCCTTCATTAAATAGCTTGTACTTTGACAATTTCATGACGGTGTACGTTCTTCTGAAATCAACTCCTCTCACAATTTGTAGAGGAATTTCACCAAACTTGGCAAAAGGCTTCGTTATACGACAGTTATACGCAGATTGAAATTTCGTTTAATTTGGGCAAATTTTACCAGAGTTATGCCCTTGATAATTAACAAATTTGTACTTTGGCAATTGCTTTCTGAAATCAACTTCCCTCACAATTTTTATTATCCCCCGCTGGCCGAAAGGCCCAAAGGGGGATTATGTTGTGGCGATGTCCGTACGTCTGTCCATCCGTACGTCTGTACGTCCCGGGAAGGGTGCTCACCCTCTGAAATCAACTCCTCTCACAATTTTTGGAGGAATTTCACGAAACTTGGCAGGATTCTTTGTTATATGTCAGTAATACGCATATTGTAAGTTTGTTCAATTCGGTCGCATTTTATCAGAGTTACAGCCCTTGATTAACAAAATTATACCTTGACAATTTCTTGAGGGTTTTTTGTTTGTTTGTTTGTTTGTTTTACCTTCTGAAATCAACTCGTCTCACAATTTTTGGAGGAATTTCACCAAACTTGGCAAAAGTCTTTGTTATATGACGGTCGTATGCGTATTGTTGTTATTTTGTTCAATTTGGTCGCATTTTACCAGAGTTACAGCCCTTGATTAACAACATTACTTTCACAATTTCATGAACATGCGGTTGCCTTCTGACATCAACTCCTCTCACAATTTTTGGACAAATCTCACAAAGCTTGGCCTTGTTATATGACGGTAATGCGCATATTACGATTTAATTTAATTAGTGAAAATTTTACCAGAGTTTTGACCCTTGATTAAATAACTTGTACTTTCACAGTTTCATGAGGGCGTATGTTCTTCTGAAATCAACTCCTTTCACAATTTGTGGAGGAATTTCCCCAAACTTGGCAAAAGACTTTGTTATATGACAGTTATACGCGTATTGAAATTTCGTTTAATTTGGGCAAATTTTACCAGAGTTACAGCCCTTGATTATTAACAACCTTGTACTTTTGGCAATTTCATCAAGGTGTGCTTGCTTTCTGAAATCAACTTCCCTCACAATTTTTACCCCTCGCTGGCCGAAAGGCCTGAACGGGGATTATGTCGTGGTGATGTCTGTTCATCCATCCCAGGAAGGGTACTCTCCTTCTGAAATCAACTCACAATTTTTGGAGGAATTTCATGAAACTTGGCAGGATTCTTTGTTATATGTCGGTAATGCGCATGTTGCAATTTCGTTTAATTCAGTCACATTTTACCAGCGTTATGGCACAGTTGCCAGCGGGGGGATATTGTGCTCTCAGAGCACTCTTGTTTTGGATATCAAATGAACCTTTCTTTGACCACTGACCAAATAAACAACTATAAGAACTCGATAATACATGTAATCACTGAATGGTAGGTTGTGATTTCCATCATTGTAACACTTTAAGACCCATGGCTCTAATGTACACACACACACACACACATTCCAGCCTACATGCTTCACACACACCAGCTACATAACATGCACAAACTTTACTTCATTAAATACTTAAGTTCTTTCATAAAAGGTTTATTTTTTTTGTTCATAAAACTTCAATGAATCGAAAAACATAATGCACAGCATCTACAATGATGTGTTTTTACAATAATCCAGATATGCTCACCGGCCACTTTAATAGGAACTTATTCTCGATTCTGAGGTTCCTGTTCTTGGCTGGCAGGAGTGGAACCCAATGTGTTCGCAACTCAAACCAATCTCAGAGATTGGGCGTATACGATTTGGGCGTAGCAGCTACGGATTTGAAACGCAATTTACAGTACTACATGTAGACCTGAATATAATACGTTTTTCAATGGGTTTTGCCTGTGTATCGATCAAATCGACATGTTTTCAGTGTTCGGACTGTTCCACATGTCATGGTTTACACTGATTCGGATAATTCTGGGAATTTCCATATCCTTATGTTAACTGCGCGGTGATTGGCTGAGAGGTGACCTGATTTCATGCTCTCAGCCAATCGCAGCGCATGTTAAATGCTGTGCTCAGAAACGCACAGTAGTGATGTGTAGTCGTCTTCCTGGAAGCAAACTGTGTGTGTTGGTCGTGTTCCAGAACTGAAACTTTCGATTTCTTTCACAAATTAGTGTCAGGTGTGAAGTGAATACAGACTATGGATTGTGAACGATGGAGTCTCCGCCAAAAAAGAGAAGGCTATGTGAACAGCAGTTTCTAGCGAATATGCAGCCGAGTGGCCGTGTATTGTACAGTCGAAACTGGACAATTGCCATGCCTGCTGTACTCTGTGTAGGTGCGATTTCAGCGTGCGACGTGTAAAGTAATGCTGTCAGTACTATGTGTATTCCACTCCAATACAGAGTGCGAGCGAGTGTTCAGTCTTGTAACCAAAAATGAAGACAGAGACTGTGAGCAGCCTGGTCTCGCACACAAGCAATTCACGATAGCCAAAGGTTCAGTGTGCCATCACTAGTCATACAACAGAAGTACACTGAAGAAAGCAAAGTCAGCTACATACAGTGCTCTCCACTTTTCAAAAATAAAAGGTGGTGGTGGGGGATTGGGGGCTGCTTAGGCCCCGAACGGGGTCCGGGGCGGAGCCCTGGTAGGCTGACGGACTTTGGGCTTTTTTGACAGTGAAACTGGCCAATAAATGGATAGGAAATGTTAAATCATTGTTAAAATCATTTTACAAAAATTTAACACCATTCTCCTGTACATATCATCTTTATTGTCAATGTGAGACTCGTTTGACATTTCAGTTGAGACTGATGCACCTGTTACACATCCCTGAATTAATTATATTTTTTTCTGTGCGTGAAAAATAAATGAACTTCCATGCATAAACAAAATGCCCAATTACAATAAATGCATACGTTTTTTACAATACACGTAATTAATGTTAATTGGGTGAAACCACTCCAATCAATGCACGAGCTGGTGCGCGTGCCCGAGACTGGCACTACAAAGCCACCCTGTAGTTTGGGTCCTTTGACCCAGGAACCCGGAAATCCTGCAGTAAACAACCACAGGGAAGCAACAGGAAAATGCAACTCTCGCCAACACAATCATAGATACGTTAAATAAAAGACCTGAACTTAACTAGTGTGTGTACGCGCGCTGTTATATGATTACTGTAACTGTGTATGGTCAGAAAAGACGATAGATAAGCGTAACCGTTGCACAATAACACTACAAGCGTGTGCACTGCAAAGTTATTTACATAGCTGCTGGCTAGCTGCAGCTTGTAGCTTCCAGCGTTACTATGTGCCAGTATAGTGTAATGTGGTGCGGTGTAGTGTAACGCAGGGATGGACCTCAATCTGCAGAGCTCTGTGTCACAATCTGTATGCAGCCGGTTGGATGTTTCTCAACTGCAATCGCGTGGCCAATTTCAGGTAGCCCCATAGGCATTCGTTTAATGGTCTTCTACATGTTAAATAGTTACAAAATTATAATAAAGCGAATACGATTTATTTGGCGTATACTGATGAAGTTAGGTATTTTATTTTTGGCCAAGGGAAAGGCAGCGGGCCAGAATTATAATGTGGCGGTGCGCCACTTTAAAAGCGCCCGTGGAGAACACTGATACAACAAATTATCTAAGTAACTTCAGCATGCTCAGTTTAATTAAATGTTGTCTGGATGGGCATCTTTATTAAATCCAGTATTAGACTGGTACACAGTTCAGGAAGTAAATGCAGTATTAATTTTATTGTTCTTGAAAGACCTAGACATATCTTTTGTCTTTTACTCTGGCTTTTCTTGTTGATCATGATGAAACTACCGAAACACTGTATTACAATAGAAGCTCAGTTATCTGAACATCCTCTTACTGAGCCAGACGTTTTCCCCAGAGAGTTTGGATAATTGAGCTTATACTGTACAGTAAACTCTGTATTTGTTTTCCTCAATAAGAAGCTCAAAATGGCCTAGATTGCATCTCTGAGCTTCCCTGAAATTTGGTTTCTGGGGGCCTTGGCGGCAATAGGAAGCCTCACTTCACTCAGCTTCGCCTCATTGCGTTCGGAGATGCTACTCTTTTCATTTGTCAATGTTGGCATCTCTGGCGTCTCTTATCAACAAGGTGTTTCCACCTGTAGAACTGTCGCTCGCTCAACATTTTGTTTTTTGTTTCTCGCACCATTCTGTGTAAACTCTCGAGACTGTTGTGTGTGAAAACCCCAGGAGATCAGCAGTTTCTGACATATTCAAACCAGTCCAACACCCATGCTGCGGTAAAAGTCACACTTTGAGATCACAATTTTTTTTTCCCCCATTCTGATCTTTGAATTAAACATGGACTGAAGCTCTTGATTTGTATCTGCATGATTTTATGCGCTGTGCTGCTGTCGAGGGATCGGCTGATTTAGAGAACGGCATAAAACAGCAGGTGTATTGTATGGGTGTATCTAATAAAGTGGCAGGTGAGTGTAAATATTTTAATTCAAAAGTTTCGCCATTGAACATGTTCAGTCATATAGGAAGATGTGTAAATCCACCTGGTTGACCAAACACGTGCTCCCTGTTAGTGATGATATTTATGACTTCCTCATATTCCTGCCTACTTTCAGTTCTGAATTGATAACTTCCTTGAATTTTGTTCCTGCAGTTGCAGAAGAACTGCCTGCTGTCTCTCTGTAGTGACCGGATCCTGCAAGAAGTTCCCTTCAACAGGTCCGTGTATATCTATAGCTGCTCTCTTTTTATCCCCTATACTGAAGTGAATTGAGAATCCAGCTTTTGTGTGCGCGTTTCTCACAGGTTTGAAGCTGCGAAGCTGGTCATGCAGTGGTTATGTAACCATGAAGATCAAAATATGCAGAGGATGGCAGTGGCAATCATATCCATCCTGGCTGCGAAGGTGAGTCACCAAAGGGAGTAGGTTTGCTTCATTTTTGAACATGATGATTTTGTTTTAGGACTCATTATCCATGTCTGTTCTCTGCATCTGAAACGTATTGTTTTTCTTTTCGCTTTTTCTATCAGCTGTCTACCGAGCAAACGGCGCAGTTGGGAGCCGAGCTATATATAGTGAAGGTGAATCTCAAGCTTCATACTCCTCTGCATGCATCTCAACCAGTTATTCTCATCCATCAGACGCAGCTGTATGTCCGGAGGGCGAATGTATGTAGCACAAGTTGAGCTTGGTCAGAGTCTGAGGTGGCATTCTGTGCTGCGTGTCTAAACAGAACACAGTATTGACACTTCCCATGTTCCAGGAGGATAACTGTAGCGTGTATACAAACCACACCACAATTATCTCTGTTCCTACACCTCGTGTAAAACTTTTCAGCTATAAAAGAAGCTCTAAAGTTTGTGCACGAGCATTTAAGGAACCTTTTGGAACAAAAAACGGAACTCTTTGGCAATAATTCAGTTCACTATGTTTGGAGAAAGGAGGTGCTCCGGTACATTACACGTCATCGATGGAAACCGGAATGGAGTGATGTACCATTCTATTAGAGGAGAACTGAATCAGGGAACAAGATGTACGTTTGATGTTTAAACACGTATATTTATTTATGCTTATGAATCCGTACTTCATATTTATATAATGACAAAGTCAAATAGCATTGTGTACATTTTCTTTTTTTTTTTTTTTTTTTTTTTTAGTGGATGTACTGGGAGTATATTAATTTAACAAAAACAAAAGTGCCCAAATTAGGGCTGTGAATCAATTAAAAATATTTAATCGTATTATTGCCCGGAGTTAACTCGCAAATTAATCGCAGTTTTTATCTGTTCTAAATGTACCTTAAAGAGATTTTTAAATTTTTTGGGGTGTGGGCGTGGACAAATCTGCTTGCTTTATGCAAACGTCTGTGGCCAGGTCAGGAAGGATAAGGCTGGGCATTAGCAAAAATTATTTTTGTGGGTATTTTATTCCCGTACTGCATTAAAGAAAAAAATAAAGCAACGCTAACTTTGAGGGTTTCGCACAATCTAGTATTTTCCTCTAGTTCTGTCTTTAACTTCCAGCCTCAAAATATACAATAAAATAAACTGAACAAGCTTGGTGATGTGGACTCTGGGCAATAAAGAAAATAAAAATACAAAACACATTTGTTAAGCCACACAGCTCATAAAGAAGTTTTCCAGTAAAATGCAATAACTTGCTGGTAAATGTACAGAACACTCATGAGCAAAAAAATTGCATTTATGGACATTTTTACATAACTCGCAAATTTCTCAGAATAAAACAAACTCTCTCACTCCAGTGTGCAGCTTGCACGCGTACGCACCCCTGGACTTTAACACGTCTTCTTTTCTCCCCTCAGGACCATCAAACGCATATAAAAATACACACATTTTATGTAAGCAGTCAGAATAGAACAATACAAGTTGATTCTGTATATAAGTACACATTATTGCGACTTGCGCCAACCAGCTACTTGCTACATCACTTCCTGATTTCCTAAACTACGGGGGAGGGGCACAGAACGTGCATGCGTTAAATACTTCACTTCTTCCAGCTTGTCCCACTTATGTGTGTGGGGTCGCTGCTGTGTGGACCCTATTGAGCCACGTCTTATTAATTGGAGCACAGTTTTACACCGGATGCCCTTCCTGCTGCAACCCTCCCGTTTCCGGGTTTGGGAAACAACCATTCACACCTATGGGCACTTTAGAGTAGCCAGTTAGCCTAACTGCATGTCTTTGGACTGTGGGGGAAACCGGAGCACCCGGAGGAAACCCACAGAGACACGGGGAGAACATACAAACTCCACACAGAAAGGCCACCGTTGGACACTGGGCTCGAACCCAGAACCTTCTTGCTGTGAGGCTACAATGCTAACCACTACACCACTGTGCTGTCCAACATGCATGTATTAATCATGCATCAAAAAAATGAGTGACGTTAAAAGGAATTTGCATTAACGCATTATTATTGCGTTAACTTTGACGCCTCTAGTCCAAATACTTATTTTGCCTCACTGTATGTTGAACTGGAAGAGAAACACCAAAATAAACACCTACAAGCTCTTGCTGAACCAGTTATACCCCTTTTCACACAACAGAGAACTGGTTCTTGAACCGGTTCCAGTCAGGATTCTTTGAATCTTGGTGCCATGTAGCAAACCAGTCCACGGTTTCACCAGTTTGGAGTCGAACCCTTGGATGAGTCATGAACGGACGGTGTTGCACAACTCGCAACAGGAATAAACCGTAGTAGCAAGATGGTGAAGCTCATTGATTGTGAGATTTTGTTGTGTTATTGCAGATATTTGTTTTTCTGAAGATGTATCCTTTTCCATTGCATTCTCCATTGCTGTGCTCTGCTGCTTCTCCAAACTAATGATACGCCCACTGATGTCACGGTTTTGCTGGAAAAACCACCTGCATTTTGGTTCCAACTTTTCAGATTCTGAACCAATTTGGTCATAATGCTCTGAACAGCTCAAAATTTGATGCGTGAACCAGAACGGAATCCCTTCACTGTTGGAGGAGGAGTTGGCTGAGATTACATTACATGATATTTAGTAGATACTCTTATCCAAACAAAAATGGTTCCACCAACCAGCTATACATCCCCATGTCACACTGATGCGACCCGACATGTCGGCCAGATCCCTATGCTCTGGTCGCCTGGTCCATCTTCCTCTCCGCTCCTGCCCAGCCCACTCAAGACTGCTTTCTGTCCTGGCTGCCCATTGGTGGAATGACCGTCCCAATGAGGTCAGAACTCCCGACTCCCTGACCACCTTCAAGCGCAAACTGAAGACCCACCTCTTCAGTCTGCACCTCTCTCCTTCCTTGTCCACTATGTAACTGCGTTTTGGTCTTGACCAACCCAGGCTGTGTACTGTCTAGCCTGGGGTTAGCCGTTTTGAGTTCTCTATTTAGTTATACTTTATATGATTGGTTTGTTTCCTTGGATGTTTGAGTATTGGTACTTCAGCAGCATATTACACTAGGTCTAGTGCTGCCACTTGTTCAGTTGGCACTAGAATTTTCTTGTCTAGAAGTTCAGCACTTCATATACCTGACTTTTGCACTCATTGTACGTCGCTCTGGATAAGCGCGTCTGCTAAATGCCAAGTCAAAGTCCTTCCCGCACCATTCATGGCGCGTTTGGTGGCGCCGATCTCTGTTTCGTAGCCCTCAACCTCTCACCTATATTACATAGCTAGGGTTACAGTGAGGTGGGGGTTAGTCCTCTAGTAATTGTGAGAGTTTGACTCTCCACTCCCATCTGCATTGCAGCGTGCCTTGCCAGGTGGCAGTAGGCACCATTTTTATGATGGTCTTTGGTATGACCTGACCGTGAGTAGCGCTCGCGATCTCCCGATCGAGAGGCGGACATGCTAACCACTAGGCCACTCGCCGGTTAAATGCCATGCAATGTAACGTAATGCAATTTCAGCCTACTCTTCCTCCAAAAGCGAACGGGTTCCATTCTGGTTCGGGTGGCAAATTTTGAACAGGAATTGACAGGAAGACAGTAGTAACATCCTTAGTCATGATTGATGGTTATTAAGTCATGAAGAGGCAGAACCATGTAATAATAGAATTAAGTCTTTTGTCCAGGTAACTTAATTCTGTGATTAACGCATTGATTGATTTGTTTTGAACATCTTCAATAATGTCTTAATTAACTTGCCCCGCCCCCTCTCTGTCTTTCTCTCTCGATGTCTAGCAACTCCTGCACATTGTGCGTCAGAAGACATCTCAGGGCACAGTGGATGCCACACTGAAGTTCACGCTCAGCGCTTTGTGGAACCTAACAGATGAATCGCCTACCACCTGCAGACACTTTATAGAGAACCAGGGCCTGGAGCTTTTCATCAGCGTGCTGGAGGTTTATACAGCATACACAAAGACACGTTAACATGGGGAAATTTTAACCAACAGTGTTCTGAGAAAGAGCAAATACTCCTGATATTAGAAACCTGTGTTCACCAGCGACTCACTGGACCGAGTTTCTTAAACGCACGTTCACAGTGTGATTTTTGTAGTTTGAGGTATGATAAGCTGTGTGGGTTTTTGTTTTTGAGAATGGGAGAAAAAAGAGGGAGATGAGTTGAGGGAACAACTGTTTCGAGCCTCTTAAGGGATAACGGGCGCTGACTTGTCTCAGGGGCGTTTCATAACATTAAAGTTAAAAGTATGATGAGTAATTCCTTAATAATTTGTATTTGTCGGCAAATAACTTTGTAGAAGAGTATCATTTTCAAAAGAGAATGGGGGGAAAAAAAAACATTGTGATGTTATTGGAAAGTAATCAACTTCAGGGAGGTGCGATGCGACTTGACATTCAATTTAAACCCTTTTTTATTTTCCTTTTCTTTGTTCATTCCTTACATCTTGCTTATTTTATGAATTTGAGGTAAGTTTTTAATGAAAAGGATTGATTCTTGTCCTTTTTCTCTTTTGCTTCAGTCCTTCCCTTCAGAGTCTTCCATTCAGCAGAAGGTCCTTGGCTTGCTGGTAAGTGTGTGTGAGAGAGAGATTCAGTATAAGCACACAGATCAGAGGAAGGGAGATGTTCGGATAAGAAATGAACAGGGGAACGTCAGCCTGTACTCCATGCAGGAAGGATCGTTTGGCTGAGTTTCACAAATGGCGTGTACCAACGGATTCCTTTATTTAGCTTGTCCCCATGTGGGCAGGACGCAGCTGCTTCCAGTCCTAATTACTGCTCAGATGCTGGCGGTTTCCAATCCTTTTTCTTTAAGATTTGTGAAAATCTTCTCTCTGCTGGGATTACTGATAAGAATTTATAATAACCGTCTAATATGTGCCATTTTGTGTGTGATTCAGAACAACATAGCCGAAGTGGGCGAGCTGCATGCAGAGCTGATGGTACAGAGCTTTCTGGATCATATCAGGTCTCTGTTGCACAGTCCTGAAGTGGAGGTGAGCTACTTCGCAGCAGGGATCCTTGCTCACCTCACTTCACGGGGCGAGACAGTCTGGACCCTCGACCTGTCCCTCAGGAGCACACTGCTGGAGCAGCTGGTACATCTCTCTCTCTCTGGTTCTCTTTTTCAGTCTCTCTCTCTCTCTCTCTCTCTCTCGTGTGTGTCTGTCTCTTGCTTGCTTGCTCTCTCTCTCTTTTTCAGTCTCTCTCTCTCTCTCTCTCTCTCGTGTGTCTGTCTCTTGCTTGCGCGCTCTCTCTCTCTCTCTCTCTGGTTCTCTTTTTCAGTCTCTCTCTCGTGTGTCTCTCTCTGGTTCTCTTTTTCAGTCTC
>JAOEHH010000022.1:49567581-49580663 GCA_025447875.1 Notarius cookei | reverse complement strand
TTTTCCCATTCTGATGTTTGAACATTGTGAACATTAACTGAAGCTCTTGATTTGTATCTGCATGATTTTATGCATTGTGCTGCTGGCAAGGTATCGGCTGATTTCAGAGAACTGCAGAAAACAGCAGGTGGATGGGTGTTCCTAATAAAGTGGCTGGTGAGTGTGTGTAATATATAAAATATGGCAATCGGCATGTAAATGTTATACAGTGGAAAATTTGAATGGCTTTTAAAGTCCAAAGATGGATAGTGTCAGTTTTATAATAATAATAATAATAATAATTGGCTTGCTCCTAATTGTAAGTGAATTATTTCTTTGAATTCATGTGTCTTACTTTCAATTTTCCTTTATTTCTTTATCTCAGGGTTTCCCAAGTTCTAGCTGAGGGATTAAATTCAATAATTGATGCAAATAATCCATATTGTTCGAACAACAATCATTAAAAGGCCTGAATATTTGCACTAACAGTCACCGTTTGTGTCCCACAAACTCCAAGCTGCCTTTTCTTTTCTTTTTTTTAAGGCACGAAAGATAGTAGTTTAAGAAAAGAAAAACGAAGGGCATATTCTTAGAGCTTCAATCCAGACATCGCCGGAGCATGATGAACATGACTGTTGTCTATTTTCTGTGTGCACTCACTGTATTTTTCAGAAACCTTTAAAACTACTACTGTAATTACAGTGATTCCTGACTGATACAGAGTCCAGCCCTTTTGAGTCGCAAATGCAAATTTAGATCTCGAGTAAGAAAATGTCAAGAAGAGATTTAATTCAGGATCTGATCAGGATATAGATTTTATCATCTGTGCATTTTTTTTTTTTTAAATCGGTTGATCTGCCACTTTTTGGGTTTAGTGGCAGTTAATTTTTTTCCCTTTTTTTATAATCGAATGCATAAATTTTGCATTTTTTAATGTGACCTTTTTACATCTTCAGTGTTTTGCATAAGAAAAAAATTATTTCAATCAGATTGATTTGTCATTGTAAGAAGTGCAATGACTGAAATGTTGTACTGAATATTTTTAAACTTTGCCATTTGTGACTTTTGTTCAGTTACTATCCTTGCACTGTTATAGATGAAATATCATATTAAATAACAGGATGAGTACTACTGTGTCATTGGATAAGCTGAGAACACTGGAATTTGAGCACGTCATAGCTAAAAAAAATAAATAAATTATCGGGCTCAAGTAATAAATGTTTTTTATACACGATACATAAGATTGTGTAATTGGTATACAGCATGTTGCTAGTTCTCTTGTACCTGATGCAGAAACGCAGTGTCAACTTGTGATAAGGTCTCCGTAATCCATTTCAGCCTTACTGCCCCTTCATGCCAAAGAAAAGCTCTGGAATTTGAGATTTTTTTTTTTTAATTTGGAATTTTATACCCTTTTTTAAAATCATAATTTGAAAATGTTCAAAACGTGTTTGTTTTTTTGTAATTTGTAACATGCAATCTGTCATGTAGCACTGAAACTTTTACTAAAAGAATGTGTAAAAAAAAAATCATACTAATGGTATAATTTGTTTTTTTTTTTTTTAAAGAAAAAAGGTGTAGCCGTGCAGAAGACTGTTAAAGTAATCCACTGGTTTTAAGTGTGGTTGTAAATATCAAACCTGTATGTGAGGAATCGCAGGCACTGTTTAATGTTCTTGCTGTAGTTATTGTTGTTGTCGTTGTGGTTAGTAAACTGTTAAACTTATTTATCAGAAGCCAGCAAATGTGTAACCTGCCTGAGGAATTTGTCCTCGTGTACAAAAAGATAATTGCATGTGTACGTATGTATTTTAGTTTTGTATTTGTTTGTTTATAATCTGTAAGGCCTGTAATAGATTGGCGACCTGCCCAGGGTGAACCCCGCCTCTCACCCAAAGCTTCCCTCACGACCCTGACGGATAAACGGGATAGATAATGGATGGATGGATGTTTAGGGAATGTATCTTTTGGTCATGGACAGGGAATTGAATCTGGAAATCCAGCGCCTTAAATTGGACAAAGCTTTCGAGGTTCATTATTACTGTTGCACTAATTTCTTCTTTAAGATAATTATTTTAAAAAAACAGACCCCAAAATAGTATTAAGAGTTTTTAAAACCCAAGCTTAAAATCTTAAATAAATAAATAAATAAATAATATCATCCCAGTGTTTTAATATAACAAGCGGGAAATTATTTGCTTGCTATTTTTTGTAAATTTTTTCAAAGCTTGTTTAATATGATTTTTTTCTCACTTTATCATAATAAAAAAAATGTATGTATGAAGTTTTTCTTTAATCAATATAGCCAGAACTGTGGCTATTATTCTGTGATCTAATACACATTATCTTGACCCCTTTGTTGTGTTAAACCCTGTACATCAGTCAGACTTGCTTCATAATGTTGCTCTGATGTTTTAGAAAGGTTTTTTTTCTCTTCCTTTTTGCATTGAAAGTGGTCACGGACTTATTTTATGTGACTAATAAACATTTTGTAAAGTATCATGATAAAGTGTTTTGTGCTGCTTTTTTTTGCCCCCTAGTGTGAAAAAATAAATGCTTATTTAAAGTTAAGGTAAGAAAAGACATGTAAAATAACTTGTATGTTGTGTAATTAGGTCCTGTTCAAAGACATGCAGATTGGGTAAAAATACCCAGCCGCTGGGGTTACACAAGCCCATGCGTACTTAGTGCCAGTCCCAAGCCTGGATAGAGCGGGGAGGGTCGGGTCAGGAAGGGCATCTGGTGTAACAATCTACGCCAAATCAATTATGCGGGTCATAAATCATGAAGAATGATCCACTGTGGCGACCCCTAATTTAGCTGATTGTGTGAATGAACAGGTCACTACTAAACATGCGTTTGAAACCACTTGATCACTGACAGGTGAAGTGAAGAACATTGATTATCTCATTACCTATCGAGGAGTGGGATATATTAGTATTAGGCAGAAAGAGAACAGTCAGTTCTTGAAGTTGATGTGTTGGAAGCAGAAAAAATGGGCAAGCGTAAGGATCTGAGTGACTTTGACAAGGATCAAATTGTGATGGCAAGATGACTGGGTCTGAGCATCTCCAAAATGGCACATCTTGTGGCGTGTTCCCGGTATGCACTGGTTAGTACCTACCAAAAGTGGTCCAAGGAAGGACACCCGGTGAACCAGTGACAGGGTCATGGGTATCAAAGGCTCATTGATTCACATGGGGTACACAGGCGAGCTCATATGGTCAAGTCCCACAGAAGAACTACTGTAGCACAAACTGCTGAAAAGTTCATGGTGACTAAAACAGAAAGGTGACCGTGTTAACTTTTTCAGCATTTTGTGCAACAGTAGCGCTTCTGTGGGACTGGACCATATATAATACAAGTGTTGCCAGGCAAAACAAAGCTCGCCCTGCAGTCTGGCCTATTCACTTTACAAGGTGAATCTGTGACCTTCGGTTTGACATTTCAAGCTCGCTCAAGGTCAACATTTATGGTGCTAAATGAAAGCCCATATGGGACTACCTATATGTTGATAATGGTAATATTTCTCAATCAATCATCAGCTGTCAGGTTATAGTCCTCTGAAAATCCATGACCTTGAGTTTGACATTTCAAAGTCATTAAAGGTCATGCTGGCAACTGAAAGCACATATGGGACTTCTTAGATGTTGATAATGGTAAACATCTGTCTATCATTAACCACTTTAAAGTTATAAGTCTCTGAAAACCCATGGCCTTGAGTTTGACCTTTCAAGGTCACTCGTGCTCAAAGGTCATAGTGCCAAATGAGAGCCCATATATGACTTTCTATGTCAGTAAGATTAAGCATGTGTCTATCTTGAACCGTTTCAGAGTTATGAGCCTTTGAAAATCCGTGACCCTGCATATGACCTTTTAGGGTCACTCAAGGTCAAGGTGCCAAATGAAAGCCCATACATGACTTCCTATATGTAGCCTAATATTATGTATCTCTCTATCTTGAACCGTTTCCCAGTTACGAGCCTCTGAAAACCCGTGACCTTGACCCCTGACATTTGACCCCCAACCCCTAAGAAAACTATGAGAGATACCCCATCGTGTAGCATATGTATGGAAGCAGAGTTGAAAGATGAACCTTTTGGATTTGGTTTGAAGTAAATATGATGAATATGAAGGAAGATATTGTGAAAAAAAGATTTTGACCTTTTTGTTGACCTCGACCTCGACCAGATGACCGTCAAAATGTTGGCGGTTCTATTTGAGACCAATGCCCATCTATCCTGAAAGTTTCATGAAGATTAGTCCAGCCGTTTTCGTGTAATATTGCTAACTAAAAAACAAAGAAACCCCACCGAAAACAACACCTCGCCCCCTGGTGGACTCCGTCCCGGGCGAGGAAATAACCGGAGGAAACCCATACGAGACTTCTTGTTCCACCATACCGCCCTGGTTTGACTATTTTGTAAATATGTAAAAACAGCTCTGTTCAAACCTGGTATTAGCATCTGCCTTGAGTTATCTGATCATAAGTGGACAGCTGAAATGCACAGCCATCATTTTGAAAGCGTTTTCAGTGACCCATTATGATTGGATTCCATACATCATTTACAGAGGAAGGGGGTCACGTGTTTACAGACAGACATCCTGCAAGTGCATATGGTCTCATGGACTAGCATTATTGATTTCTTTAGTCACTTTGCGTTGAGATCCTGCATCAGCCCGTCAGGATTTATTTCACAATAATGACCAGCTTGCTGTTTATTATACCTTACATTATATGGCTACTTGCTTAAGAAATCAATAATTGACAAAACATTGATTTTAAAATTTTATTAATTTGAAAACAATTTAATTGCTTCTGTGAATGACGTGGTCCAAAGCAATGGTCTGTCATACAGAAATAACAGACTATAGAATGTTATAATTGACCAATCAGAATCAGATATTCAAAGCAGTGTAATATTTAACAATTATTTGCCAAAGGTGAAGTGAATATTGGTGAATAATAACTGAGATGAAGTCGAGGTTATTGTTCACCGATATTCAACAAGCCTGAGGCAGATAATTGTTTTAGTATAAATACACAAATAATTAAATTTTTTTTAAAAATCATATTAAAAAAAATTTTAAACATCAAAAGCAGCATGCAAATGTAATATCGGCGCAACACAAACTTATGTATACCGCTAGTTGGCCTAGTGGTTAGCATGTCTGCCTCTCGATCAGAAGTTCTACTCACGGTCGGGTCATACCAAAGACCATCATAAAAAATGGTACCTACTGCTGTCTGGCAAGGCATGCTGCAATACAGATGTGAGTGGGGAGTCAAACTCTTGCAGTTACCAGAGGATTAACCCCCCCACTGTAATCCTAGCTATGTAATAGGCGAGAGGCTGAGGGCTATAGAAACGGAGATTGGCGCTGCAGGCGTGGGAAGGACTTTAACCTTTTTTTTTTGGCTCTGGGCTCTCCAGTTTCCTCCCACCTCCCCAAAATATGGCAATGGCTATGCAAAATTGCCCCAGGATATGAATGAGTGTATGAAGGTGTATGTATGGTTCCCTGCGATGGACTGCCAGTCCATTTGTGGAGGTGTTCCTGCTTTGTATCAACCGTTCCTGAGGTCAGCTTTGGATCCCTTGCAGTGCTGACCAGGATAAAGCAGTTACTGAAGATGAATGAATGAAGCTGTGCACCTGTCCCGAACAGAAGAACAGAAAGTCAATAAATAGTGAATACAGATTAATACTGAATATCCAATTTCATATCGTAATGAAAAGATATGGCTGCTGACTTTTTCTCAGAGGTTATTATTGTACCAAGCTATTCATAATTTTCATATGACAGATCCAAGATGCTAAAAATAGCTTAAATATGAAATGCACACACTGCAGCAATGAAGAGATGTAAAGAGTCTGTCACCAGTTTTGCAGGACAGGCTTCCTGTAGCTCCAACCATAGTCAGAAGATTTCGTAACAGTTGCCCTGCATGAGGTCTGACGTGTACAAAGTGGGAAGAGGAAAGGAGGAATGATGGCCATATGATGATGGGATGCTCGTATGGCCACTTTGTGATTTTGTTTAAGGTCTCGTCCTACATGTGCATGCATACAATTGAGTAAGGATGAGTGAAATAAAACTCCTGTTACAGCATCCTGGCAATTTTCTGATGTATCATTTGTCATAAACAGCCACACACACATTCTCTCTCTCTCTCTCTCTCTCTCTGTGAAGTAGTGTGTCTCATTTGCTTGTCCCTAATTTTAGTTGTTAACCCTCAGGGCTGAGATGAAACAGTAGGAATACCAGCCTCCCTCTGAAGACTAATTATGTAATTTCATATGTTCATTTTTAAGAAGATAAGAAGGTAATAGTTGGGAGTCTTCTGTCTCACTTCTTCTCTGCATAACCATGAGAATGAAATGGAAGACAGACAGCAGCACAGTGGAGAGAATTACTGCACAGGGCTTTTACGCTGAGCTCAGCTTGCTATGTTGAATTCTTCTATGCAGTGTCTCACCCTCTGCAATCCATTTCAGTGTTTTACTGTATCTTCTGTACTTTCTGGCAGATCTACTGGAAGGATGGCATGTGGCAGCTGTCACCTCCTCCATGGTGCTTACCATCCTAACTGCCACCCCACTTCCATAGCTCCTAAAATATGGCATACTTTATTAAAAACAAAATGATTATACTGCCAAAAATCCTGAAATGGAGATAAGAACTGTAAGAAAAATCCATTATTCATGTGGAGATTTAACTTTCTGTCTAGCTAATGTTTTTGTTAGAATGTTTAAACTGGATGACTAATGACACTGTAGAAGCTAAGCTTCACTTTTTTCTACTCGGCAGCGAACACAGACCCAATTATTTTCTAAATCCCCGCCAACCTCCAAGCACAAATAATCAATTTTCGGTGCTACAAGAGCGACAGTGCAGCTGCATTGATTCAGTTGAAAAGTAACCTGCGACAACCTGAGTGTAAACACAAAATACAGGTAAATTATTTTTTCCTTCAATAAATGACATAAAGTTATCCAACATCAACTTACCCTGTGTGAAAAAGTAACTTTCCCCTCAGTCATTCAATCAACCAATTAAACAAATTTAATTGATAATTGGGTCTTAGACCAGACACACCCAGGCTTGATCACTGACAGCCCTGTTGAACCTCAACACCACTTAAACACAACCTTTCCAGCAATGTGAAGTAGGCTAGAATGTCACAATTTGCAGCTCATTATGCTGCAATCAGATGAAAATCTTTAAGCGATGAGAAAGAAATTACTGAAATATATCAGTCTGGAATGGCTTCTCAGGCTCTGTGACTCTAGCGAGAGCCATTATCATTAGCTCACCACAGATAATCCCAGTGTTCATGATCCTGTCATTAGAAAGGGAATGGCCAAAAATGGTATCCATGGGAAGTTTGCAAGGGGGAAAAAATACTGCTAATCAAGAGGAACATAAAGGTTCATCTTGCACTTGCCAGAAACATCTTGACCTCTAAGCCTCTTAGGATAATGTTCTGTGGACGGATGAGTTGGAATTTTTTGAAGGATATGGGTTCAGTTGGGACCCATGTGGTGTAAAGCTAATACAGGATTCCATAATAGGAAAATATCAACAGCAAAACATAGTGGTGGTAGTGTGATGGTTTGGGGATGCTTTGCTGCTTCAGGACCTAGGCTACTTGCCCAAATTAACAGAACCATGAATAATTCTCTCTTCCAGGAAATCCTGAAGGAGAATATCCATCAGTCATCAGTCAGTGATTTGAAGTTCAAGTGCAGTTGGGTTATGCAGCAAGACAATGACGCAAAGAGCAAGTCCACCTCTAAATAGCTCAAAAGAGACAAAATTAAGCTTTTGGAGTGGCCTGACTTGAACCCAATTGAGATGCTGTGGCAGAACCTTAAACAGGCATTTCATGCTCAAGCACCCAATGTGACGGAATTAAAGCAATCATGCATAATAAATTAAATGATCATTTTAAAACAGGGTGGCATGGTGGTGTAGTGGTTAGCACTGTCGCCTCACAGCAAGAAGGTCTTGGGTTCGAGCCCAGCGGCTGACGAGGGCCTTTCTGTGTGGAGTTTGCATGCTCTCCCCTTGTCTAGTTGGGTTTCCTCCAGGTACTCTGATTTCCCCCAAAGGCATGCAGGTTAGGCTAATTGGTGGCTCTAAATTGACCGTAGGTGTGAATGGTTGGTTGTGTCTATGTGTCAGCCCTGCGATGACCTGGCGACTTGTCCAGGGTGTACCCCATCTCTTGCCCATAGTCAGCTGGGATAGACTTCAGCTTGCCTGTGACCCTGTAGAACAGGATACAGATGATGGATGGATCATTTTAAAACTGTTTTGCATTTCCTCATGTTCTCCTTGCTTTATATTACATTTTATATAAAAATTGGAAATCATTTAATGTGACAAATGTGCAAAAACTGAGCAAATTAGGAGGGGGCCAATCATGCTAATCATGTGGCAGCAGCAGAAAAAAAAAACATCCAGTGAACAAGAGATGCCTTGTTGGTGTGAGAAGTCAGTGGATAATGGCTAAACTGGTCTGAGCTGACAGGAAGTCTATAGTAACTCAAATAACCACTCTTTACAACCATGGTGAGGAGAAAGTCATCTCAGAATGCCCAACATATCAAAGCTTAAAGTGGATGGGCTACAACAGCAGAAGAACATATCAGGTTCCACTCCTGTCAGCCAACAACAAGAACCTGAGGCTACAGTGGGCACAAGCAAAACTCAACAATTGAAGACTGGAAAAACGTTACCTGGCTGTCCTTAGACTAGCCCTTCTGGTATCAATGATCATATCACATTTCAAGTCATTGAGATCATATTTTCCCCCATTCTAATGTTTGATGTGAACATTAACTGAAGCTCTCGATCTGTATCTGTATGATTTTTATGCATTGTCCTGCTGCCATATGATTTGCTGTTTGGATAACTGTATGAATGTGCAGGTGTCCCTAATAAAGTGGTCAGTAAATGTATCTTCTGTAAAGGACATGTGATTCAATTTTTAAAATATTGCTGGGCTTCAGGACTGTGCCAGTGTGTTATTGTGTGCAATGTCACTGGCTGTCCTAATGTGCTGTACACTCCAGTATTAGAATAGCAACACATTGTTTTATTCAAATGGCCTGTGATAAAGTGACCTTGCTCAGTCCGCTTCTCTCCTCTTGTGTCCAGCGCCTACTAAATAATGAATTGCCACCAACACTGCTCCAAAGATAACCTTTGATCCCAAGGTGAGGGAATAAAACCGGAGGTCAGCACGCAACTAAATAAAGAAACATCAAAAAGCAATCAAAAAAGTGTCACAGAGTTAAAGTACTTTTTATTGTATTGGAGACAAAAGCCTGCTACGTTTTAATCTTCTGGGCTGGTGACAAGTGAAGTTATTACTGCACAGACTATGGTTACTCCCTGTCTGGTGACCTTCATCTGGGTCAGCAGGCTACGAGCTGTTGCAGATTACACTCGGGTCATTACCAAACGCACCACAGCATCTGAGACGCCCCACACTGCAGTGATGAATGACTCTGTAATGTTGAATCAACTCTATTGGGTTTAACAAATTACAAGGCTCAGATGTGAGTGTACATCTCAGATAGAGCGTCCTTACTAGAAAACAACCTGTGTCTAAGATATTTATTTGGATTTATCATTCTTACACAATCATACTTTCTTTGTCCGACTATGAAGTATGGATTCTTGGGTTGGCTGGCAACTAAACATGCTCTCAGGCTCTCCCTGTCTTCATGAATATTCAAGCACAGCCCTGTATCCACCCGTTGTTTGGCTCTATGTATAGAGGCTCCATGCCATACTACTGCCTACCCATAGTAAGTAAATGTACATAGGGCACCGAAGCAGAGACATACAGTAGAGTTACAAAATAAGAGCAATGTCATAGTTTGGCTGTAACACTGTTTTCATCTATTTCTGTCCCTCATTCTTACTCTCTTTTGCTTTATTTTTTAACAGTGCTTTGCTGCAGGGCACAACACTCAACATTTTAGATTCTATCTTTTATTCTCTTGGCACTTCTGCCGCGCGCACGCACACACACACACACACACACACAAGCTACACACATATTCTCACACACATAAGCAGAGTCACACATACACACATCATTTGCTGCATCCCTTGACCCACTGATTGTTTCCCCACACTGTAAAAAAAAAATCTTGTCAAATTTACGGTGAAAAACTGGCAGCTGTGGTTGCCATTTTTTCACCGTAAAAAATACAGTGATATTGTATATGGCTTCACGGTAAGGTATATTAACACTTGTAAAAACAACAAGTCGTGGCTCAGGTGGATAAGATGCCATACCATAAATCCGGGGACCCGGGTTCGATTCCAACCCGAGGTCATTTCCTGATCCCTCCCTGTCTCTCTCTCTCCCACTCATTTCCTGTCTCTACACTGTCCTCTCCAATAAAGGTGAAAAAAGCCCAAAAAAAATCTAAAAAAAAAAAAAGACTTTCAAATCCACTATCGTGAAGGGAAACGGTGATCGTTCTTTGCAGACTGGGCCATGCAAGGCAGATGATCAAATGGAAGTAGTCTAGCAGCTGCAATCATATTACAGGCACTGTCTGTGCCAAGAGTGCTTAATTTTTCTGCAATATTCCACTCTTTTGTGACCTCAAGAAATTCAGTACATGCCTCCGCATTGTGTTGCTCTTCTGTTTTTCTCGCAGTTAGTGTAAACGATTGCAGTTTCCATTCCTTATCAATGAAATGTGCTGTGACATCCAAGTAATTGTCATTGCTCATAGAAATCCAGTGGTCTCCAGTAAGGGCGATGTCTGAGCTTGCTGAAGCATGTTCAACTTGCGTGTCCTCTCGCCTTCATACAAAGTGTGTATTCATGACACAATGGTTCCTCTCGAGGGTAGATTATAAGAGGTGTCTCCTTATGCTAATTGAACTATTTCTGTTAGTTCATCGTCTTCTACTATGCTTGTGGGTCGGAAGTTTTTAGCTATCCAAGTAGCCAAAGCAGTGGTAACCTTTTCACTTACTGGTTTAGTTATTTGCTCACGAGTACCACATTCCTGTAATGTAGACTGGTGAGCAGGATGGATGGTTTCCATAGGGTGTTTTGTGTGAAGGTGATATTTTAAAGACGAGATGCTTCTGTTATGATTGAATTCGGCTTTGCAAACTGTGCAAATTACTTTTGTTTTGCCAATGATTCCATTGGACAACTTTTTATATTGAAACTTTCTGCCCAGAACTCTTTCACTGTTCGTCTCCATCTTTAGCTAGGGATTGTCTCTGGCTAGGATGAGGTTTCACAGCATCTGTGTCATAGGTCAGCCCCCGCACAGGAAGTAAACAAAACATAACTGCGTTAATTGTGTTTTAATTCATTTTAACGTGTTAAATATTTTAAATTAATTGCAATGAACAGCATGTTAATTTTGACAGCCCTATTTTTTTTCTTCAGTTGGCACAGGATTTGTGACTTGCAAGTATTTGGCCACAGCGTGTGATATCAGGTTTAGCTGTGATACTGAAGGAGACTGTTCATCCACTAAAGTAGTTGGAAGTCAAGACCCAGGAATTTCTGGAATGATACTTTTAACAAGAGACCATCTGTCCATTGTATCTTGTGCTTTTCCCCTTTTGTGAGGATGCTACGTTTTTGATGAATTCTTCATGACAAATTTATGGTAGTCGTCCAAGACAAAATGCACATTCTGTATTGGTTTTAATCAGCATGTCATGAATATTAATTAGGGTATTAGGACAGTGAAAATATGGTCAATTTCTTTATAAAATGGATAAGTTAAATAATTTTGATAACATTTATAAATTCTATCTCTCTCTGGCTGATATTTAACCAGATTCAATGAAAACAAAGTCCAAATGCGCTTTTTGGGCAATTGTGCACCTAAATTATTGTTTGGTTGTTGTAAGAATGTTCATTTCATATTTCCAGTGTTGACATACTGCATTTGTAGCCCTGATTAAAAGTCTTGCATTGAAAGTGTCTTATAGAACAGTCTAAACCTTATCACAATTTTGACATTTATTTACATGATGTAATTCTGTGCTTACTTACAGATGTATCAATCTTTGAGTATAAGTAGTATATAAATGTTTGCATAAACAAAAAAAAATTCTGCCAGATTTGCAAACTGTTTGGTAAACTGATATTCTTAAATGCGTATGTTGATGAATTGTAATCACCTGTAAATTGCCAAGAGCATGCACCACACAGCTGATTTGCATGTAGCAACACCCACAAAACTCCATAGAAGTTAAAAGGCACAGACAGCTGAGTGATCAGGGTAAAGGCTGAGAAACAGAAGTAGAAATTTTGACACTACTATGCCAATAAAAATATCGATCATCCATAACATTAAAACCACTGACAGGTGATGTAATTTAAGCTTGATTATCTCATGACAGTGCCACTTGTCAAGGGGTGAGATATATTGGGCAGCAAGTGAACAGTCAGTTGACTTTGACAAGGGCCAAATTGTGATGGTTAGATGACTGGGTGAGGGTGAACTGCACGTCTTGTGGTGTATTCCCAGAATACAGTGGTTAGTACCCACCAAAAGTGCTCCAAGGAAAGACAACTGGTGAACTGGAGACAAGGTCATGGGTACCCAAGGCTCATTGATGCACGTGGGGAGCAAATGCTAGCCCATCTGGTCCGATCACACAGAAGAGCTGCTGTAGTACAAATTGCTGAAAAATGTAATGCTGACTATGACAGAAAGGTGTTGGAACATACAGTGCATCCCAGCTTGCTGTGCAAGGAGCTGTGTGCTGCAGACCAGTCAGAGTGCCCATACTGACCCCTGTCCACCACTGAAACCACCTACAATGGGCACGTGGGCATCAGAACAGGTCCATGGAGTAATCAAAAATAGTGGCCTGGTCTGATGAATTGCTGTGAGGCGACCGTGCTAACCACTTACAGCACCGTGCCGCCCAAGCTCAGAGAAGGCTGTATCTGTTGCGGAGACTCTGGTCTTTTACATCATGTGGATGGCAGGGTGTGTGTGCGCCGTTTACATGGGGAAGAGATGGCACCAGGATACACTATGGGAAGAAGGCGAGGCAGTGTGATGCTTTGGGCAGTGTTCTCCTAG
>JAOEHH010000022.1:47945987-47957595 GCA_025447875.1 Notarius cookei | reverse complement strand
TTCAATGAAATATACGGTTTCCATGATTTGCAAATTATGGCATTCTGTTTTTATTTACAGTTTACACAGCATCCCAACTTTTTTGAAATTGGGGTTGTAATATTATGCGTCATAGAGAGTGAAATATCCAAATCCCTTCATTTCTTTCTTTGAGAAACATTGTTTTTTAAACATTTCAAGAATTTTCTCATGCCTTTGTTGACAAACTGGAGATCCTCGGCCCATCTTCCTCCTCAAAGACTAGGTCTTTCTGGGATACTGATTAGAATTACAGTACCTGTTGACATCGCCTGTTTCAAATCACATTGTGATTTAATTGTTTTACCTCATTACTAGCCCTAAATTTCCCCCGTAGCAACTTTCTTTTGGAATGTGTTGCAGGCCTGAAATGCAGGAATGGATGGACTGTATATTAACAAATGAAATGAAGTTGACCAACAAAACAGGAAATATTTTGGGTTCATACTGTCAAAGTAAATTTAGAAATCACTGCTTTCTGTTTTTATTTGCATTTTCCATACTGTGCCAACTTTTTCTGATTTGGGGTTGTAGATCCCACCCCTTGACAGGTGCAATTTTAATGTTATGGCTGATATTGTTTAGTTCTGGGTGTGAATTCTTATCTTCTGCCTGATCAAAACCATGTGGGCCAAACAACACTAGGATTGTCAGTTGCATCTAACAATCAACCTGTCAACAATGGTGGAAAAGAAAAGCATTTCTGCTTTGGTGCTTCCACAAGTTACAAGCCACGATGTTACAAGGTCATCTTTTGTTCGTATGCCGAGCGGCGTGTTGCTCTATAAATAAGGTAAAATTGTGGTTCGTGCCCAAGGGATTGTTACTTGTCCACTTTTTAAAAAATATTTTCAATAAATCTGCACTGATTAGCAGAAAACCATCGTGCTGCAACAACATTGTACAAGCAGCGCGTTTCTGCTTCTGGTTTAAAATGCTACTGAGCTATATAAATTGAATTAAATGGATTGGAGGTGGAAGTGGACCTAACCATATTCAAATGACTAATGCCTTGGTTTTCCTCCAAGGCGCCAGAATTAATTGAGACTTGTAATGCTTGCATTTGCACAGGCCTAATTATTATTAAAAAAATGTTGCCACTTCACCGAATTCCTTTGGCCTCTGTAATTATTTTTAATTATTACTTTTACTGTTGCCTAATGGAGACAGGGACACAGTAGCATTGATATGAACGGAAGTTTATTTGATTTATCCAAATATTATACAGACAACCTAAGCACATGTATTTCTGTAATAGTTCTTCTGTCATTCTGCAAAATAAAACATCCCAAAGAGTACATAGAATTCTATGGTTACCAATTATAAACTATCGAAAATTATTATACATACAGGACACTTTTTCCATGGAATAAAAACATGTGTTCTATTCCCTTCTAGTGGGTTTATTGATGGCATACAATATTGTTATCATATTGCTTATCCTCCGTATATTACACCACTCTCCCCAATGGAGAATGAGCTTGCAATATTGTTCTAATATTGCATGTTGTCAAGACAACACAATGTCATACAACGGAGCTCATGCGAATATCCAATGACAAAACTTTTCTGCTGTGCATGCACACAATCATTTCTTTGTCAGCCGGGAAAGAGAGAAGACGAGGTTAATCCAGTGCTACAGTAGGTTTAAGCACTAAATAAATAAATAAACAAGCTGAAAACTGAAACTAAAGATATGCTGACCACCTGAAAGGCTACCAAAACTTCATTATATATTCTTCACACATATTTACAAGAGAAAACCATACCAATTGACATAAAAAAAACTGGAAAAGAGACACATCAGAGATGTAAAATTTCCACGCTAGCGAGTGACTGTGACAGTTTGTAAAGAAACATGGCCACCAGGTTTGCTTTGTTAAAAACGGAAGATTTTGAGAGAATTTTAGCTGCCAGGTAGTTTCATTGTGTGTAGCTGTTGATGTTGATTTTAAAAGTAATAAGTAAATTACACAGGGGGAAAAAAAAAAAAAAAAAATATTTGGCTTGACTGCGCTAGCGTTGGCCTTTGCTAACGCTACTGCTATGCCGGGTGGAAGCTAACTGGACTGCTGCGCTAATAGCACTGAGTCGCGGTTAAGCTAGTGTTGCCCTTCGAGAATGCTGATATGAAGAATATGTATGTATAATAATAATATTGGCTGGCTTTTTTTGTGGTCTATCAGATATATTCCATTCAGCTAGCATGATATTGAACTCGTCTTTGACTCATTCAGTATCATTCTAGCTGAATGGAATATATCTGATAGACCACTCAAAGCCAGCCAATATTATTTAATTGTTATGCATACAGGACACTTTTTCGATGGAATAAAAACATGCATTCTATTCCCTTCTAGTGGGTTTCATTCATTTGGTTTGATAACATGCAATATGGTTAGCATATCACTTATCCTACGTGTATTATGCCACTCTACCCAATGGAGAATGAGCGCTGAATATGGTTTATGATATTGCATGGTTGTCAAGATGACATGATGTCACACATCGGAGCTGATGTGAATATTCAGTGAGAAAGTTTTCTGCTGTGCATGCACAGAATCATTTCTTTGTTTGCTGGGAAAGAGAAATACATGTTGAACACCCAAAAGGTTACCAAAACTTCATTAGATATTCTTCACGCCTGTTTACAAGAGAAAAACATACTAACGGACATTGAAAAACTGGAAAAGAGAGTGTGTATGTATAATAATAACAACAACAATATTGACTGGCTTTTTTTCATGGTATATTAGATATATTCCATTCAGCTAGCATGATATTGAACTCGTCTTCGACTCGTTCAATATCATACTAGCTGAATGGAATATATCTGATATACCACTTAATGCCAGCCAATATTATTTAAATAAACCCCAGTAGGGTGATGCAGGACTTTTATTTCACAATAATGAACTGCTCTTTGTACATTAGCCCACTTATTACATGGCTATTTACTAAAGAAATCAATAATTTAACACAAAATATTGATTTAAAAACTATTTTATTGCTTCTGCTAATGACATGGTCCATAGCCAGTCTGTTATACAGAAATAACTGACCATGGAATACTGTAATTGACCAATGAGAACTGAGTATTCAAATGAGCCATGTAATAAAAGCCATTAATTCTGTCCACAACTGAAATGGTCCTCTTAAATCAACAAAACATACTGATTGATTTTCCCCCTTTTTTTCCATTATTAGAAACAAGGCTGCAACTCACCTGGAGCAAGAAGCTTGGGCAAAGAAAGAAAAGTGAATGACTCATCTAAGCTAAGAGCATTTCGATATGCAGGTTCATTGGAACATAATTTTTCTTTGCCTCACCTCTTTGATGACCTTGAAAACTATTCTGGGAGTGATAAGTCATGTGACACTGTGTTCTGTGTGGATCCAAAAGGTGTCCTTCATGATAAAGAGGTCAGAGGGAATCAAGAGTTTGTGCCAATCATTCCATCTTTGCAAATGAACAAGGCAGCCTTAAAAAACTCTTTCTCTATAAAGCATTGCGATATCTTACAGCCAACTCAAAATTCAAATGAGATGAAAAAACTTCTGATTCAACAAAATTCTAGTGCTCCTGATTTGGAGTGTTTCAAGTGCAACACCTTTGCTGAACTACAGAATCGACTGGGATGTATTAATGAAAGTGAAATGGTTGGCTTGAATTCTTGCAAGACACAACCTGCAAATGCTGTCATTAAATCTGAACCTCTCTCAAGGAAATTTGTGAAGATACCAGCTGAAAAGCCAGAGAGTCAACAACTTCCATGTACAAAACAGGCTAATGGTCACGAACAAGGACAAGCTAAGAGAAATGCTCTCCCATGCTCACCCAGAGTTCACATGGCTAATGGCTCTATGCAGTGTGAACGAGACACTGAATCCCAAAGCCTTAATAAAACAATGGACACGACTCCTTCCGTACCTTTTTCGGTGGAAGGGATATCATCTGAGAAGTCCATATTGGCCCCAAAGATTCGTATACCTCCTGTGGGGAAAAGCTCATCCTCCCTGTCTACTACCCTAGAGTCCCCTGTTTCTTTCCCGATTACCCGATGTGAAGTTATTCCACAGTTTCCCACAGAAAACCAAGAAGAGAAAACGACCATCACTGTAACAGTTCAGCAGCCACTGGATTTGAATGGACATGATGAACTTATATATTCTGTGGTTAAGGAAGTAGAGGTCAATGGCCCAGTTAATAAAGGCAAGGCTGCAAAAATCGGAAATATTGCTGAGCTTAATTCTCTTAAGGACTTGCCACTAGGGTCTCAGCCTGTGAAGATCATTGGCAGTGTTGAAAAGGAACAAACAGCTGCTGATTCTGTATCTGAAGTTCAGGGTTTAAGTACAATTGATAAAGCATCATCAGAGTTATCTGCAGGTAAGACCATTTCTGCGGGTCAAAACCATGTTGTCAACTCAAAGACTGTCAATAGCCCATCTCAACTCGATGTTAGGTCAAAAGAAATCCAGTCTAAGACTGTCACAGAGGTGGCCAAAATTGATTTTGGGTCTATTTCCCAATATGACGCCTCAAGGTTCAGGGAGTATTCATTTGAGATGGCAACAGAGCAAGAAGATGCTAGGAGAAAGTGTAACCAAAGTAGTGGGCAGTTTTGTAGTGAATTCAAAGACAAAGCTTCTCCAGCAAATCAGAGGATATTAGAAGATTTTCAAATGAAACCAGCAGAAAATCAAGTCAGTAGTTACTCAACCTATGATACAAGCTGTCCTACAAGAGCTTGGCTTGATACTGACAAACAGCATACCCGTAAAGACTCCCTTTATCCCTGTACAAGCTGGGAAAATGAGACTTCATGTAGTCCAAAAGCAACACTAGAAAAAAAATCTTGTGTTGCCAAACCAAGTCTCGTGGAATGGGCAAAATATAGTAAATCAATGCCTTCAGTGACAAGATCAGATAACAATAGTCCCAATAAGAAAAACAGAAAACATGTGCAACCTACCATGACCCACACAACCTCAGAGAATCAGCTCAAAACTATAAACCCCAAAACCCCTATTGATGAGAGCACTAAGCTATTTAGTGCAAAATTGGAGCAGTTAACAAACAGAAACCGATCCCTAAGTAGATCACATGGAGAGTGTGTTGCTGTACAGCCTTTTGAGCAAAGCAATACTGTGTTCATTCAGGGTTCTTCGAGGAGTATAGTGGGCAACTGTACCCCACCAAGGGTCAACAGACATTTTGAGACAGAAAATCTCCAGGATTTAGGCTCCAAAGGAATTGTGGAAGGACAATATGCATCAGCTCATGCCAAAAGCACTGTCTGTCCTGGACTGCTGACAGTTTTTGAAACGGACCTCCTCACATTGTCTCAGGCTAATCATAGCCTTAGGAGAGTTCCAAGGTTTTTCCCACTTTATGATGTTGATGAAAGTGACACTACTCAGCCTTGCAAGCCTAGTCAGTCCAATATGTCAAGTGTAAACAAAGCTTTGTCTAGCCCAGTGGTTCACAATTTGTCTGGAACTGCCCCCAGTTTATGTGCATCACCAAAATCCAACAGACGCTCAATAAATAGGAGCTCAAGTCTGTCTCCTGATGGATTTTCCAGAAAACAAATCTCATGGTCATCCCAGTCTTTATCCCGAAAGCAGGTTAAAACTTCTATCTCCTCCAAATATCTAAGCAAAATACTGAATGGACGGGTAGAGGTTCTTAGAGCAAGTGAGGACTCTAGCTCTAGCCAAGGTAGCTCAGATATTGATGATCTTGAGGAGTCGAAAAGAAAAATTAAGCTGTTGAGCCACACCTTACCTTCCCCATACAGTAGGATTACAGTGCCACGTAAACCAAATCACTGCAGTGGGCATGCTAGTGATAACACAAGTGTTCTAAGTGGGGAGCTTCCTCCTGCCATGTGCAAGACAGCATTACTGTACAATCGCAACAGTACAGTCAGCAGTGGTTATGAAAGCCTGAAGAGGGACAGTGAAACCACATATAGTAGTACTTCAATACATGACTCAGTCAGTGATCAGAGCTGCTTCTACAGTACTCTAAAGGGTGCCAGAAGTTCCAAGAATAGAAACAACACAGGTAAGTCATCTACCAGGCAAAATTTTTATAGGTAAATACTTTTTAATTTAAATGTTAATTAATGTCCTTTTCACAACTAATTCTCTGTTATTTGTTAAGATTTGTATTTTTGTTTACAGGATTCCATCAAAGACATCCATCACAGGACACCCTTTCATCTTTAAAGAGGTCTGTGAGTGGGTCCAAAATACGCTGGGTAGATCGTGGTACCTCAGATGCATATGAAATTAAAGTTTATGAGATCGACAATGTGGATAGTTTGCAGAGGAGAGGAAAGGCAGGGAACAAGGTAATATCTAAAAATACTGTGAACATATAAAGTTGTCATTTGGTAGAGCTGTCCACATCCCTCCTTAGTTGTTATGTGGTAATACTGACCCCTATACCACTACCCATGAAGGTAATAATGAATTAGCTGTAAGGGCACATTTGATTTTCATTTCAAATTTGGCATGCATTCATGGTCTTGGCTGTGGTTAATGGGACTTTATTTTGGACATGCTGTCAGAGTGTTGTCTGCTTCAGTGCCAAGCTGAAATTCCTGGAGCATCGACAACAAAGGATTGCAGAGATGAGGGCCAAGTACAACACCCTAAAGAGAGAGCTGGAACTAGCCAAACAGCATCTGATGGTGGATCCAGAGAAATGGACGCATGAATGTGAGTGACAAAAGTAATTTTAGAATGTTTTACTTTGGTCATTGCACATTTAGTTTTGCCCAGCAATGCACTGATTCTCCAAGCCAGTTTCTCTCAAGTCGCATTATGATGTAAAATATTTATACATGGATCACCATTCCAGTAAAGTTCCTAAGGGTTTTTTGTTGTTGTTGTTTTTATTTATTTATTTATTTTATTTTTTTTTTACTTGGTCTTGGACCAGTATGTGCCTTTTAATATTTGTTATATAACGAAACCATAAGCCAAGTTATTAGAGTTTTATGACATGTTTAATGACCAACACTTTTTCTTACATATACAGTAGAGCGCACTGCTAGTTGGAGAAGGCAAATTCCTTGAATAGTTTCTCATCCAACCATTTTATACCAGAGTAAAGAGACAATCTGATGTGATAAAGTGTCAACAAAATGCAAATACTTATTATTACTAAATACGATCAATGGTTGTAGATACTATAAAAAGCAAGTGCAATACAATTTTCATTCAATAATTAATTTCTCCTTTGGTCTTCACAGTTGACCTCTGGCAGACATTTGAAGTAGATTCTTTGGAGCACTTAGAGGCCCTTGAGTTGGTGACACAGCGTCTGGAGTGCCAAGTCTTCCGGTGCAAAGCACATGTCATGATGGTAACCAGTTTTGATGCTTCACCAAAGCGAAGACAGAAGAAGAAGTACCGACCACCTGTCGATTATAAGGGGTTCATAGGAATATAGTGTTTACATAGTTTAAATTAATTTTACCTTTTACTTTTAATGATGTACAAAATGCTAGTTACATACAGTATGTAATGTAACTGTGTTTCTATGAATGAATACCTGCACTGAAACCACTAGGTGAGAAATACACCTTCTTCTATGCATGTGTATGCATTCAAAGACCTTCCTGTAGTGATGTATGATGCAGTATTTGCAATAAATATCTTTACCCCTATAAAAGAGCCATCTTTCCCTGAAACCTTCTCTTCAAGCCAATAATTGGTACTGGCATTCATAGAACCAGAGTTACATACTGTATGTAACTAGCATGTTATTTCATCCCTCCTAACCACCAGCAACAATGTCATGAGGAACTGGACTCACCGTAGGACTGTCCTGAAACATGCTCAGAGATGGCCATCCCACTCACACCACTGGAAGGGGCAAAGCTAACTTTGTAGAACTTAATGAAAGTGTATGGTAATATTGCGGTCGCAGTATCATGGACTTCCTGGAGCAGTCAACCTATAATTAATGCCCATTCAATGGGACTGCTCCTTGTAGAGGTGTATGTCACAGTAGTGGTTGGTATCCAGCCCATCTATAGGCCATTACGATGATGTCCACCACATGTCTACCAAAAGTCATCAAGCTGCCAGTGCATTCAAGGAGTACTTATTGCCAGAGCAAGTCTCACCAAGTCATTTAGCCAGAGTGATCTCAAGCAAAATAGAGACAGGCCATTTCAAGTCATCATGGGATCATTAAGGATGGAGGCCTTTCACTCCTTTTAGAGACCCCACAGAGATGCTGGGATGCCACATATAGCTTTAGCATAGATGGGACTTGCTGCTGCTGTCTTGCACTCCCATTAGAAAGGCCAGGTTCTTGGCAGTTGGGCTGGATGCAGACAATGAGGTAAACATCATTTGTAGAATAGCTTTCATGTAACAGCATAAAAAGCCTGTGTGCTCGGGACTCTTGTGATCAGGACTGTTTCTGGACTGCTTGGTCACAGTCCTCAGTCGGTGATTCAATACAAGGGCCAGAACCACACAAAATTTTGCTGTCCATTAGAGACAGCAGATCTGCTCAGGGAGGAAGATGCCAGGATGTTCTGACTAAAGCGATAAGTAGTAGAAAATAAAAGGTCTTGCTGGCCACTTCAGGGACATAAACAGGACTCTGGCCTAGTTGATGAGTTTTGTACAACGTAAGAAGAATAAGTATTAGAGGAAGAATGACACATAATAAGTAGGCTGTGAGGCTGGTGGTTGGCCAAAGCATCATATACTGGCAGGCTGTTCACTTTTTCTATGGAAAATCACAATATGCAATGGTTACCTTGATGAAGAAGTCCACCTATACCTTGCAAAACCTTTTCCAGATCTGGATGATCACTTCTGGGTGCAGACACTGCTCTTCTGGATAGTGTACAATGCATTATTGTATAGTCCTGGCAGATGGGTTACTCTCAGTGAGGTTAGTTGTGGATGGACCCACCTGAGGAGATTCTCTCCAAGGTGAAGAGAGACATTCAATCTTATACCATCCTGATGGTTGATATAGCCGACATCACAACATTGTGTGAACTGACCAACAATGCAACATCTCAGAAGCAATAAGAACTTGATGACTATATGGACCTTCCTCAATTCCTGCTTGTGTTTTGACCTCATACCAGGGGGCCACATATCCACCATTACCCTGTGGCACCTCACCACTTGTTAAGAAAAACCTGGTGGGAAATTTCTCACCAATGGGCACCAGTATTTCTCACCAATGTCCAAACACTGCAGCCTTGAGAGCATATTTTGTAACACGGTGCCCAGCTTCCAAAAAAGAAAGAAAAAAAAAAACTTGGAGGAGAGGTCAGCTGTAGTTCAGATTGTAGTCATAAGCTGCTAAGCAGATAGCATCATTTTGTGTGCATGTAGTCTGACATGAAAGAAGAAGAAGGAAAATGGAAAGATGGCTGTATGTAGGCTGTATTAATTGTAAATACTGCATCATAATTATGTGACTTTCTGGAACGTCTCAGCATATGTGCATATGCACAAGGAGGTATCCAAGTGTTTCTTATCACCCTTGGCAGTTAGGTGGGGTAAAATAGAACTGAAATGAATATTACAAAACCATTGTACATGCCTTTAATACAGGGGTTCCCAAACTATTGATTTACAAATGGGGTCATGAGGGAAACTTCATCTCCTGTTTTGTTTCATTCAATTATTTTACAATTTAATACGAGAAATACCAATGACATATTTTGTGTGCTGATATTTTCAAATGTCACTGGGACTCACATTTAAACAAACCACATTTAAATTAATGGAGTACATGTTATTTTAGTCTTCTTCACTATCCTGACATGCAGCACTGGAGTAGTTCAGCAATAAAAAATGGATAAATTTCCCTGTACATCTACCTCCACTAAACAAACACGTTGTGTCTCAAATCACATACTTATGAACGATTTTGGAGCATTTTTGAGCACTAACACTGACTGGTTTTCCTATTACAGTTCATTTTTAAAGTTAAAATTTTAGCTTAGCTTGTGAACCTGCCAAAAGGTTTGTTTTGCGTACCATTCCACTGGATTTTCTAGATTAGTAAATACCTTTGAATGTAAGGTCAGAGTTTTCAATTTGAGATGCATATCGACAACAGTCATGACGACAGTGGAAGATTTTAAGAGACATGGAGCTTTTCAGTGTGTTCGACATCACTGTGCATGAAAATGCTAAACATTTTACAGTTCTGCTTCTGCATGTGCATGCAAAGTCATGAGTCTTCTGCTTCACAGTGAGCCATATCACATCACCCTGGCATGGGTTATTTTCCAATAACAACCATTCCTTACCACAAGAATGGTAAGTCAGTACAAGGAATATTCCTTTGGTTTATGATATACATATTTAAAAACAACAACAACAACAACAACAACAAAAAACTCTTTGGGAACCTCTGCTCTAAAGCACCACTAATGTTTGTAGCTAAGGCAGACTGCCGCTAGTCATGTCAGACTTATAAATGGCCGCTTTGGCGACAGCTAATGCTTGGACACAGGTCAAGGCAACATATTGGACAGCAGAGATACAAATGACCTTGGCAGATGGAGGTCCCAAATCAAACTGGCTAATAAAACCAGTTTACAAATGCCTTTGCTCCTAATTTGCTTCCCCAACCATGCAAACAACATTCCAAATGCATTTTCTTTGACAATTTATCTTCATATCACACATGTTTTTAAAAAATAAATCAACTTTGTAGTAGGGTTTTGGTATGGTAATGCAAATGTTGTCCAACTGGTCATATTAGTTTGTAAATATTTATTTGCAATGGTCATATTTACTGTACATATACATTTAATCAGTATATAATATGAAAACTGTACTGGGCCAAGGATTTCACTAATATACACGAAATAAAAACCTTATATGGCATGAAGAATACTTTTTACTTTAATTAAATGGACACATTTGCTTACTACATATATTCATCATTATTTTTCATGATTTTAATAAAATTTCTTCATTCATATATTTCTTTAGCACTTTATAATTAATTTGTGTCGTGTTTAATTTATTTTCTTTAATTTTTTTTAGAATAACCTGGAAAGTCATCACATACTATGAAAAACATATTACAAGGTCACTGTAAACTGGAACACACAAAGTGAGTCAACTAACCAGCCTCTTATCCTGTCAGAAAGAATATGTCTCATCGAAGATAAAATAGGGAAAGCAGCTCTATGGGCTGTATAAACTGAATAAGACCTCAGAATTCCTTTTTCCAGGGCAGGGTTTTGTCTCGTTCTGCTCTAGTTCCTACATTTGAACTGAGAACAGATTTATCTCCCCACTAGGATATGAATGCAAAGTAGATAGGGATATACTATCGACATATATTATTTACTGTCATACTATTTCCCTTCTTTCTTTCTTTTTTAAATAATCTACAGGAACAAATACTGGGGCGGGGGGTATGATGCATTTGCTTATGTTTTCTTTAATTGTAATCGTGCACTGGGCGGCATGGTGGTGTAGTAGTTAGCACTGTTGCCTCACAGCAAGAAGATTCTGGGTTCGAGCCCAGTGGCTGACAGGGGCCTTTCTGTGTGGAGTTTGCATGTTCTCC
>JAOEHH010000022.1:43232472-43243883 GCA_025447875.1 Notarius cookei | reverse complement strand
CAGGATGCGTGATTACATCACACGCTATATCACATCAGTGTGATTGATTGGCTGAACCATATGCACATATTGATAACGTTCCATATCATAATAAGAGCGTTACAGAATCATATTTAACACCCCCACTCGCTCTTATTCCATTACGTCACATAGAAAACAAAATAACAACTCATTAAACCAAAAATAAAACATTCCATTACATTCAATTACCAAACATGTTTCTTGCAAAACTTCTCAACTTCAGCTTAGTAGCTGGCTTGGTCAAAACATCAGCAATCATTTGCTCAGTAGGACAATACTCCAAAATAAACCTTCCATTATTTACATTTTCCCTTATAAAGTGGTACTTAATGTCAATATGCTTACACCGTTGTCTGTTCACAGGGTTCTTGGCCAATGCTATGGTACCTTGGTTGTCTTCGTACACCTTTGTCTGCGCATATTGGTAATTGTCAACACCACTAAGCAGTTGCTCTAAGTAAATGCCTTCCTGTATGGCTGATGCTAAGGCCATATATTCTGCCTCACATGTTGATAAAGCCACTGTTGGTTGTTTTCTTGTTTTCCAGGAAATCAAAGAGCTACCCTCATTTAAACTGGCACAATACCCTGATGTACTTCGTCTATCGACCGAATCTGATGCCCAGTCAGCATCACTGTAGACTCTTAGGCCTAGTTTTTCTGTGTCGTTTCTCCTGAAGTACAATCCCTTTTCCATTGTACCTTTGAGGTATCTGAACACATGTTTTACAGTGTTCCAGTGCTCAATAGTTGGTTCAGCAAAGTGCTGGGAGAGTTTACTGACCACAAAACTAATGTCTGGTCTAGTGCATGTGGACAAGTAGATTAAACTTCCTACAGCCTCCCTGTACTTTCTTGGCTCTTGCATTTTCTCTGCATTTTCTGTGTACTCAAGTTTTGGTTCACATGGTGTTTCTCTGGGCTTGCAGTCCTGCATGCCAAATCTGTCTAGAACCTTGTTCACAAATCTCTCCTGTGACATTTTCACTACACCATCGGTTTGTTCAAAATCAATCCCCAGGAAATGTTTCAGTTTTCCCATGTCTTTCATTTTGAACCTTTCAGTGAGCATCCGCTTCACATTTTTCATCACACTCTCGTTGTTTGCAGCAATGATGAGATCATCAACCCATATTATTAGGATTACTTTCTCATTGTTTCTTTCCCGTGTATAAACACATGTATCAGCAGAGTTTTGCACGAAATCATTCTCAACCAAGCATGTGTGCAGCATAGCATTCCAATTTCTCCCCGATTGTTTTAACCCGTAAATGGATTTCTGTAGCTTGCACACCAGCTTCTCACCCGTGTCTGATTTCTTCTCAAAACCCTCAGGTTGCTCCATGTAAATCTCACAATCAATTGGAGCATGCAAATAAGCTGTCTTAACATCCATCTGGTGTAAGACTAAGTTATCCTGGACTGCTTTTTGCATCACAACCCTCACACTCGTCATGTCAGCTGTGGGTGAGAATGTTTCGTCATAATCTGTACCTGGTTTCTGACTGTAGCCTTTCGCTACGTACCTTGCCTTGTATTTGTCAGACCCATCAATTTCTGTTTTCAGCGCATAAACCCATCTACCCCCCACTGTCAGTTTGCCCGGTGGCAACTGGGTCAGGGTGAAGGCTTCGTTCTCCTCGAGAGATTGCATCTCCTCTCTCATAGCAGCTTTCCACTGCCTTGCTTTGGTTGACGCAATGGCGTCCTGGTAAGTATGAGGCACATCGCACACTGCCCTGTAACAAAAGTCCATGCAAGTGTTTAGATTGTCCTCTGTGTCACCTGTCTCATAGTCCTGTAGGTGAGCCGGTCTCCTTTTGGCTCTTGGTGGGTTCTTTCTGTATACAGTCTCTGTGACTTCACCTGGCTGGGTATGTTCAGTCTTTTCAGGTGAAGCACCAACACCACCACTTTGAACACTCTGGCCTTGTGCATTTTCAGGTTTCTCATCAACCCTCTCATAAGTGTTTTCAACCATGGTATGTATGTCCCCATAACCTGTTTGTGACTCAGCTGTTTGTGTACCCTTTTCGTTTGTCGTCTTAGTTGTGAATTTCACCAACCTATGCTTTTGGACCTTCTCTGTGTCTGGGTAGTACACTAGGTACGCCGGGCTGTTTTTGTCATAGCCTATGAAAACCCCTTGCTCACATCGCGATTCCATTTTGCCTTTCTCTTGCTTGTAAGCAAAACACGCTGATCCGAATTTCTGCAATTTAGACAGGTTTGGTACATTGCCTGTGAACAGCTCGTATGCTGTCTTCTTTGTGCGCCTATTGTAGCACCTATTCCTCACATATGCTGAGGTCTGAACAGCATAGTTCCACATGTTATCAGGTAACCCGCTTTCAATCAGTAGGCATCTGCTCATTTCATAGAGTGTTCTCCAACCTCTTTCTGCAGTGCCGTTTTGGTGGGGCGAGTAAGGCGCAGACGTCTCGTGTCTAATCCTATTTTTGGTCAACACTGTCTGAAAATCGTGACATGTAAATTCAGTGCCGTTATCTGAACGGATACATTTGACTTGCCCGTAGGGGGCTACGTCTGCCAATAATTTTTCTGTGGCCTTGACTGTGTCACTCTTGGACCTGAGAAAGTACACGAACATAGTGCCTGAGTAATCATCCGTAAAGGACTGCACATATCTGTGCCCTTCCATGCTCGGAGTACGCATGGGGCCTGCTAAATCAGTGTGTACTAGCTCTAGGGGCCTTTTTGCTTTCTTATCTGGCTCCCTATTTCGTGTCTGTGTGAATTTTCCTTGTGTGCACACCTCACATGACTGATTCAACCCAGATGAACCTCCCTTAATCTCCATGCCCTTCACCACACCTTGTAAATTTTTCACATCCTCATAATTACAATGACCTAATATCTGATGCCAGGTCTGTACATCATGACACACTTTCAATTGGTCAGCATCATTCTCAACAGTTGGTAAGTAATACAAGTTACCACTCTCATGTATGTCAAACCTGCGACCGTCATTGGTGAGTATGCGACTGTCCCCTTTCTCGAAGATCACTGTCGCGCCTCCGTTGGTTGCTCTCGACACCGAGAAGATGTCGTGTGGGTATGAAGGCATGTAGAGCGCATCCCGGAGCTGCGCTCTGCGTTGCTTTTCAGCGCTGTCTAGCAGGTGGATCACCGCGGTTCCTCTCTGTTGCGCCATCCCGCTGCACTTGCTTCCATCCGCTAACTCCACGGAGTGGGTGCTTGGCTGGAACGAGTGGTCGAAGCTCTCAAACTTGCTGATGTCGTTCACGATGTGGGACGTTGCTCCCGCGTCCACCATGATCCCCTTCAGCTTCACGTTGCCCGGTGGTCTCTCTCTCTGGACGTAGTTGGCCATGAAGAGGGAATCATTGTCTCCATCTTGCTTCTCTGCAAATTTCCTGGCGCCATCTTGCCCATGCTTCTTCTTGCAGAGGGACTCTGCATGCGTGGCGTTCTTGCAATGGCCGCACCAGACTCTCCTGTAGCATTTTCGCGCCCTGTGCCCCTTTGTTCCACACTTGTAGCACGTAATGTCTGCATCTTCATCTTTTCTGCTACTTTCTGGCTTGCTTTGGCCTCTGCCCTGTCTTGCATGCGTTTTCATCACATTGTCTGTACTCAGTTCTGTCATTTTCATTTTCTCCGACTCTTCATAAACTCGCAGCCTTCTCTTGAAGTCGGCGAATGTGACATTATCCTCATTCTGTGTCACATGAACAGCTAGCGGCTTGAACGAGTCTGGTAGCCCGCCTAGCACCATGGCCACGATCAGTCCATCACTGAAGGTTTCCCCCGCTTCTCTTAACGCTGTGATGATGTTCTCTGTCCTAATCAAATAGTCTGTAACAGTCTCTTTTTCTGCCATTCGCAACTTTGTCAGCGATGTGTACATGTTAATGATTCTCGGCTTGCTTTTTCCAGCGTAATGTTCTCTCAGTATCTTTAGTGCTTTTCTGCCATCTTCAGCAGCCTCGTGTCTGATTAACGAAAGGCTCTTGTCATCGATTAGCCTTACCAGTTCGGCGTAGC
The DNA here is from genome assembly GCA_025447875.1 of Notarius cookei. Lineage (NCBI taxonomy): Eukaryota > Metazoa > Chordata > Actinopteri > Siluriformes > Ariidae > Notarius > Notarius cookei. Next base: position 43,239,833 of record JAOEHH010000022.1, on the reverse strand, counting down.
AGTCGGCATTCTTTCGCCGGTCATCGTCGTTTGGCTGAGCTGGTTCTTCTAATATTGTCCCCTTTAGCTTCAGGATGTGTAGGCAGCTCAAAAACCGTGTTTCCCACAGGTCGTATTTCTCCTCAGACCCGTCGAACAGCAGTTGTGGTGCTGGAACTCCAGTGGCTCGGCTAGCCATCTTCACCATGAGCCCGTCAATTTTCTCCTCAGCTCCAAACTCGCGTAATACGTTGCGCTTAAACTTCTAACTTACTCACGCTCGCTCATCTTCGGCCCTGGGCCCATAACCTGTTAAGGTGTTCATCCGACTTGCGCAGACTTTACCTACGTGCTGAATAATGAGCGGAGCGGTTTCACAGTTATTTTTCTTTATTAACAAACTCGGAGCTAAACTTGAGCATGACCGCTCTCCAGGACATGCTTCACTCAACAACACAGGATGCGTGATTACATCACACGCTATATCACATCAGTGTGATTGATTGGCTGAACCATATGCACATATTGATAACGTTCCATATCATAATAAGAGCGTTACAGAATCATATTTAACAGGGTCATATGCTAACCGGGAGCCAAGAAGCCGCTGCACCACTGTGCGCCGCCGTCTTACCATGGCGTGTGTGTGTGTGTGTGTGTGTGTTTATTTTATCTTATTCTATTTTACAGAATATCATCAGAGACACTGATACTGGTTCACTGCTACAGCCAAAGGAAATTATTTTAATAAATTTGATATTGGAGAGAGAGAGAGAGAGAGAGAGAGAGAGAGAGAGATTTTTGTGTTAAAGAGAACATCTTTCTGACCTTGGACTGTAAAACTCCGATTAAAGCCCACAGTAAACGCCACTGAGAGCATCAACCCCAAACCCCACTCAACAGCAAACAGGAAATGAAGAGAGTGATAAAGAGAAGAAAGTGATGAAGAGAAGTGATAAAGAGGAGAGTGATAGAGAAGTGATAGAGTGATAAAGAGAAGAAAATGAAGAGAAGACTGATAGAGAAGTGATAGAGTGATAAAGAGAAGAGAGTGATGAGAAGAGAGTAAAAGAGAAGTGATAGAGAAGTGATAGAGTGATAAAGAGAAGAGAGTGATGAGAAGAGAGTGATAGAAGTGATAGAGTGATGAAGAAAAGAGAGTGAAAGAGAAGTGATAGAGTGATAAAGAGAAGAGCATGATGAAAAGAGAGTGATGAAGAGAAGAGAGTGATAGAGAAGTGATGAAGAGAGTGATGCAGAGAAGAGAGTGGTTTTAAAAGTCTAATTAAAAGTCTAATAAAAGTCTTCACAAGTGAGCTTTAAACTGTAAAGAATAAAGTTTAAGTCATATTTCCTGAAATCAAAACTCCTTAGATGCAGCAGACTGAGTGCTTTTACACACACACACACACACACACACACAGGGCGAGGCCTCTCTTCAGCATCCTGCCCCTGACCCCCGGGAGGTTGTTGCCATGACATCACTGTATAATTGATCAGCTCCATGAGATTGGAGGAGAATATTTTCTTTTCTAATTTAATAAATGGACAGAGTAAATGAGCAAAACACAGTGTGGGTCAGGAATACATATCACGGGCATAAAGATTGTCTACACATTAATAATAAATCATATCTAACATTTCAGAAACTCCCAAGGATTTATGAGGAAGAAAAGGATCTTTACAAGTGGTTGCAATATTTCTTCATATTTTGCATTAAGATTTAATTTCATACTTTACATTGTTTGTAACTTTGCTGGGTTTTCTGTTCCGCAGCAGTTTGAGCTGATGTTCTTACAAATGTTCTCATGATATGGTGCAGAATGTTATGAGTTGTAGAAATGTAAAGGGTGAGATATGGAGGAGATAATGAGATGAGTAGGAGATAAGGAAGCGATGAAGATGAGATACGGAGGGGATAAAGAGTCACCTCAGTTTATTTGTATAGCATTTTAACAGTAGACATAATCGCAAAGCAGCTTTACAGAAAAATAAAGACTTTAAACATATGAACTAATACGTTTATTTGTCCCCGATGATCAAGCCTGAGGTGACAGTGGTGAAGAAAAACTCCCTCAGATGCCACAAAGAAGAAACCCTGAGAGGAAACAGACTCAAATGGGAAAATAGGAGACAGTATCTCACTGGGTTGCGACAGCTTGCGACAAATTGCGAACGTCATTTGCGAGAGAGTTTCAAAAGTGTCTTGAAACATTCGCTGGGGTTCTCAATTTCCTCGCATGAGTCGCAAAGTGTCGCTCCTTCATCGCTGAAATTTTGAACATGTTCAAGAAATTTGTGCGACACAATTTCTCTCAAAATAGCCGCAAATGCGCCGCTAGTGTTGCAAAGCCGTCGCGAACCCTTCTCAAGTCAGTTTTCGTGAGGCTTCCTCTACTTCCCTTCCTGCCGAGGGAAAGCTGGGCTGAAACAGCCTACGACTAGTTGGAGACACAACAATTGCGGTAAAATATACGAATATTAATTCAGTGTGATTCCAAGTTGAAATTGTTGCTAATTCGCATATTTTATCGCAATTGTTGTGTCTCCAACTAGTTGCAGGCTGTCACAGCCCAGTGAGATACTACCCTGATGTCTCTAAAAAGAAAAAACACCACAGGTCTAGCGCCCCTTCTGGGTGACTGCAGTATAACATGTAGCTCCGCCCATCCGCATGTGTTTCGATGACAAAATAGCGTTTTTATGTTGCTTTTCTCCTTTAATCTCTCTCTCTCTCTCTGTGTACATGCATGAGTTTATGTGTGCTTTTCTTCTCTAAAGTGTGTGTGTGTGTGAGTGTGTATCACTATCACATATCTGTGATAGGATGAGGTTACTGAGGCTACACTCCACCTCATTTGTACTAAAGATTCTTGTGTAACACACAGTTGACCTGTGCTGAGTCAACACACACACACATCATTATTTGTTGAGTGTCTGTGTAAGCTAACAATTCTTCATTAATTTGTTAATTTCTGCTGTTTGTTTATAATTTAATGGTAGATATTCTGGAGGTTTATATTTATATAATAATTTGTGTGTGTGATTAGGAGTAAAATGTAACTAATTTACTTCATTCATAAAAAGCAGCACAAAATAATTTGTTTCAAAAGAATTATCTGCAGGTTTCCAGCTGATGTTCTGAGTAAACAGATTATGAAGTACACTGATCAATAAACAAACACACAAAGTCTACAGAATCAGAGAATGGTTAACTAGCTGAAGGTCATGTGACCTCATGGATTAACTGTGTGTGTGTGTGTGAGAGATCTGATCACTCTGATCAGAATGTCTAGGATTTTACTTGTACAATGATACACATGACAGTCTGTAAAGCAATAATAAAACTATTTTAATATGAAGTCTTATTAGCGTTCTTCAGTTTTTCTAATGAACATCATTCTTTAAAAATCACTTTCAGGTGATAATCTGTTCAAGAGTACACAGATCTGTGTGAAGAAGTGACTGTAATATGCTGAGATGAAGATGAAATGTGTTTAAATCAGTGGGAACTGAAATCCTGTGTCTGTGAACAGAAGGTTGTGGGTCTTAGTGCTGTTTAGCGAGTAGGGAAGTCTCCTTTGCCAAACTCCAGACCCTGCTGGCCTCCAGCATGGACTCTGTTTATGGGAATGATCTTCATGGTGGTCTCCTTCAGCGAGTACCAGCGACTGTGCCACGTGGCCCAGATAATGCCGTTATCGAATCCGAACTCTCCCACGTCTTTTTGGCTGTATTTACCCCCTGTGCAAAATGAGGTCATAATGAGCTCAGTGTTTTACAGACTGATGAGTTTCACACACAAATAAAAAAAACATTCAGGAGACTCAGTAATATAACACTAAAATTATCAGCTAAAATTATATCACATTAACATGCTGCTGTAATTCAAACTTTCAGAGAACTCGGGGTTATCTTTAGAATCAGCAGTCAACATTTAAGTACACTGAAAGTTCACCAGATTTTTTTTTTAGGGAGGAAAGAAATAGAGGCTAAACCTCTTCACTGTAAATGTTTTATCGTGTTTGGGGAAACAACAGGCAAATGATCAAAACCTGATGAGTGTGACATGAATTCAGATGAACAGAAGTTTCTCTGAACGTTCAGTTGTAAGAAAATTTAGTCTGGTAGGTTTTTGTATAACATTTAAAATGTTTTTACAACATTATTCTATCATATTAAAATCAAACCTTTTTCAAGAACGGAGTGTGTTCAGTTCTATAACCATTATAAATGTGTAATGTACAAACAGCATCGTGTCAGACTCAATCTCAAGCTAACTGCTAAAGCTACATTACACCATCATGCCATGTTACCTTCGTAATATTTTCCGTTCAGATGAGCAGCGTGACACTGGTTCATCCACCAGCCTGAGCCGTCCTGCTGTGCACAGTTCCCACTGTACTTGTCATTATCGTTGTCAGCTGTGCTGAACTGCTGGCCGTTATGAGATGTGTGAGGTTTATCACTGATATCATCACCGAAGGCAAACCCGTCAAAAGCATCGCCAGCGTCTCCTCCGAAATAGTAAGCGTACGTCAGACGGTACTTATCAGCTTCAGGACCCACTCTAAACATGGCGTAGTCTGCATATCTGGACAAATGGAAATGATCCAGAGGAACATTATGGATCATACCAACAACAAAAACTCATACTTCATAATAATGACCTTCATATTTCTGAATTTCTGAATTCAAATATGAAATATTTGAATTCAATTTTGAAATATGAATTCAAAAAACATTTCTGATTTCTGAATTCATCACAAATTCCTACTTTTTGACTCCATCCCAGTCCACCAACTCGATCCGGAGCACGTATGGAATCGTGGACTGAACAGACAGCAAGTGGATCTTCTCATTTCCCAGCCAGAACTCTGTGCTGTCATCAGGAGAGAGATAACCAAAGCCTTCTTTATACGGGATCCAGTTTCTGTCGAAGCTAACACTGCCATCACGTCTCTGCAACACACACACACACACACAGCTCATAACCATGGTCTTTGTTCATTTCGGAAACTACCAGGAGGTTTAAACAATTGAAGGTGTCTCGTGTTTAGGTGTTACCCTCTGAAGCACGGTCCAGCCTCGGCCTGAGCTGTCAATCTCACAGTACACGAGGAACGGCGTCTGCGCTTTCGAAGGCTGGACGTAATACAGGCCGCTAACTCTAGCACCCTTATTAGCAATCTCTTGACAATCTGAGAAAATCACAGGTGTTAATTACTGAGGTGTTGAATAGGTAGTGATGGGTGTGTTCATGTTAATGCTGCAGTAAAGTCTAAGTTAAGCAGTGTTGAACACACTGGTGTTGTTTTATTCATACCTTTCCCAGTGATGGTGTTTATCGTCACTGTGTCTTTACATGGAACTTCACACGTCTGCTCCAACTTTAGAGATAACTGCTTCAGCTCCGTCAGACGCTTCTCGTTAGCTGCCAGAGTTGACTGCAGTTCACTGACCATACAGACCAAAATAAAATCATACAAACAACAATTTTAACTGTTTAAAATATGAACCATAGATTTCCCAGACATTCATAGTAAAAAAAAAAAAAAATCACGGACGTTTTTACAAATTAATCTGCACACTCAGTTGTAAAAAGTCAACCAGGAGTTAGGATTAAAAGTGAAAATCTCACGTTGTTAATGCTTTACACTAAAATGAAGCTGTAATTATTACTGTGTACCGAGTTCAGAATGAATCACTCACTAAATCTGTTCCTCCTGAATGAGGATGGTCCTCTCAAACTGCAGCACATCGTCCAGCATGCTCGATGACTTCTGGATGTACAGATCTTTGAGAAATTTAACATCAAACAGCAACACAGCTTTACAACTCTGCTTTACTTCACTTAAATCTGAATACCGAGTGAAATTTTCATCAAAAGTGATAACATCTGTGTATTTGTATTTTGGTGTGATCACAGTCGAATCAGTTCCTCCTTCTAATTTCACTGAAATTTTCCCTTCAAATATTTGAACTCATCATGTTTATCTGTAGTGGCCACACAACTAGATGCCATGAGTTGGATCATATTTTCTATGCAGATGTTTGAAAAAGATGAGGCTTTGTTTTACAACATGATGCTAGCTGTGTAGTGTGTACGTGTTGAAGAGATGATGTTACCTGGTGAGGCTTTCTGTGCCTGTGTGGTTGAGTCCTTCAGATAATACACTTTATCCTGAGCTTCTTTGGTCACGTTGGAAATGTCCTGCAGGAGTACATCCAGCTCATCCAGGTCCTTCTGCACGCCCGTCTTGTACTTTTGGAGATAATTTTCTATGCCACATGTGGTGGGACAGTAACGCCCCTAAAATACAACAACAACAACAACAGCAATAAGAAAAGAAGAAGAAGAATGTTAGAAGTGTAGTACTGCTGAAGCTCTAACACTGAGTGTGAGATGAGGAATTTGTGTGTTAGTAGGAAATGTGTGTGAAATGCATGTGAAATGTGTGTTGTGTACTTACGAAGGCGATGTCAGGAGCGCAGTAGTCTGTGGCGTAATCTCCTCTCGGTTGCTATAGATGAAATGTTAGGGTTAGTCACTGAGTTATTCACTGCTTAATCAGCTTAATTAAACCTGTCTCCACATTCGAACCCATCTTAGTGCTTACCGCTGAAGTTAGTGTGAACAGGAGCAGCAGCGAGGTGAGTGTGTGTGAGAACGCAGCCATGATTTACTCTGCTTGAGCACGCTCAGTGTGTGATTGAGTCTCAGAGCTGCAGGATATTTATGTGATCAAGGTCCTGCTCAGAGATGGAGATAACAGAGTTGGACAAACAATACGCAACAACACCTCCCACTTTACTGACTCAGTACTGACCCATCTCTCTCTCTCTCTCTCTCTCTCTCTCTCTCTCTCACACACACACACACACACACATGTGAAGACTATACTCTGGAGTAAAGCATGTATAGACTATACTATAGTCTTAACTAAAGTGTGTGTATGGTACACTATACTTTGGTGTAAAGTGTATGTGTGGTATACTGCACTCCAAATTAAAGCATGTGTACAATATTCGATACTCTGAAGTAATGTACAGTATGTGTATTGTACACTATAGTCTGTACTGAAGTGTGTGTACACTATGATACACTCACATAGTGTGTGTACACTATGATACACACAGTTACGTGTGTATGGTTTACTCCACTTAAACAAGTACAGCATGTGTACAATGCACTACACTCTATTCTAAAGCATACTATACTCTGAACTAAAGTGTGTATATGGGGTTCTATACTCCAAACTAGAATGTGTGTATGGGGTTCTATACTCCGAACTAAAGTGCGTATATGGGGTTCTATACTCCAAACTAGAATGTGTGTATGGGGTTCTATACTCCAAACTAGAATGTGTGTATGGGGTTCT
>JAOEHH010000022.1:43171689-43182639 GCA_025447875.1 Notarius cookei | reverse complement strand
AGTACAAGCAGGGACTCCGGCAACTAACTATGACAGCATAACTAAAAGGGAAGAGCTAGAAGGTAACACAGGCATGAGGGAGCCCTGGGACATAAAGCAGCCAGCCACTACACAAAGTAAAAAAAAACCTTTTTTACTTTGTCTGTCCATTGCATTATGTTGGGGGGATGTGGCTTCAACCAATTGATTGTGATCATTTTCTTTGCTATCAAAAGCAGGACTTTCAGTAAGTAGCTGCAATCTCTGTCTATCAGATCCTCAGGTAGTATTCCAAGTATATACAGGGTTGAGTCAAGATGCAGGTCAATACCCAGAATTATTTTTATTTTTGTTTTCACACATTTCCAAAAATCTATGATCTTTGGACAATCCCAAAATATATGAGTGAAGTCACCCACCATGCCACAGTTCCTCCAACATAAATCTGATGTTTTACTATATTTTGCGGTGACAGATGGGGTGTTAAAGTAACACATCTTTACTTTCCATTCAAACTCCCTCCATGTTGGACTGTTAGTTAATTTATGTCCAGATCTGAATGTTTCTTCCCAATCATCATTTGTTATTATTACATTTGCTTCCAATTCCCATCTTTCTTTAACATCCAAATTATTATCATTTGATTCATATTGTAGTGCTTTATACATTTTTGAAATCAGCCCTTTTTTTGACTCTTCTTCTGTAAATGACATAAGCAGCTCTTTGACCTTGGTTGGTTCTTTGCTTATTCTTTCCCATTCATTGTGTTTCTGGAGGTAGTGTCTCAATTGCAAATATTTATAAAAATCATTATTTGGTAAATTAAATTCCTGTTTGAGTTGTTCAAATGATTTCAAAATTTGCCCTGTAAAAATCTGTGCTATATATATTAACCCTTTATTAGTCCATTTCTCAAATCCTGCATCCATAGTACAGGTACAAAGTCTGGGTTTTTGGCTATTTTTGTAGCTTTACTTACAGAGCTTGGCATATTTAATTTCTTTTGTATTGTCGACCATATTGTCATTGTTTCTATAATCAGATCATTTTTAATTTTAAGCTTCCTTTGCACCGGCCTGGTTACAAATGGGAATGACTCCAAAGACACAGTAGGGCCGGCCCTTTGCTCCATCTCCACCCATATTGCATCTTTGTCTTTTGTTTTCCATAATATAAGAGCTCTAAGTTGAGCAGCCCAGTAATAGTTCCTTAGATTTGGTAAGTTTAGCCCTCCCTTATTTTGGGGGGTTAAAAGTGTCTCATATTTAATTCTTGCTTTTTTATTTTGCCATAAATATCTTGACACACTTTTGTCCAGCATTTTAAAGGTGGAACCAGAAACCATAACTGGAAATGATTGAAACAGGAACAATAGTCTTGGCAAGATATTCATTCTAATAGTTTTTACCCTCCCAATGAGAGTCAGGGGTAAAATCACCCATCTATCCAAGTCTTTTTTAATTTCCTTTATCAATTTTCTGTAATTCGCATTATATAACTGTGAAACATTAGGAGTAATAATAACACCCAGATATCTAAACCCTTTATTGGTCCATTTAAACCCAACCTTTTCTTTTAACTCTGCTGGACATTTACCTGAGATCATCATAGAAACTGATTTGCTTTCATTGGTCAGATACCCTGAAATATTCCCGTATTCTCTAAGATTCTCCAACAGGGCTGGTATCGATAGGGATGGGTCATTTAAAAGTATTGGCAAATCATCCGCAAACAGATATTTTATGTTCCACCCCACCTTCATCCCTTATTCCCAATATTTGATTAGTTTGTCTTATTGATTCAGCCAGAGGTTCAATACTTATAGCGAACAACAGTGGACTCAAACAATTACCTTGTCTGACTCCTCTTTTGAGGCAGAAGAAATCTGAGCAACATCCATTAGTTCTGATCCGTGATTTGGGGTCTTTATAGATTATTTTTACCCATTCTATATAATTCTGGAGGAATCCAAAAGCTGATAATGTCTGGTACAAGAAGATCCATTTCACCCTATCGAAAGCCTTCTGGGCATCAAGACTATGCATCATTGAAGCCCGAGATTTGTATTTTTAACTTGAAATAATATTTATTATTCTCCTAATGTTGTTTGCTCCCTGCCTACCGGGAATGAATCCAGTTTGATCTATGTTAATTAATTTAGTTATGTATTTTTGCATTCGTTTTGCCATTATGCTTGTAAGAATCTTTAAATCATTGCAGAGTAGACTCACAGGTCTGTATCCTTCACATAGAGTTGGATCTTTTCCTTCTTTATGTAGGACTGATATGATGGCTTCTGACCATGACTTGGGTGGGTCCCCAGATGATCGAGCATAATTAAATACTTTATATAGCACAGGTGTTATCTCCTCTCTAAAACTTTTGTAAAACTCTCCTGGGAACCCATCAGTCCCAGGTGATTTATTATTTTTGAGAGTTTTTATAGTACCCAATATTTCCTGTGTAGAAACTGGCCAAATCATTTCGGATGCCTCGTCCCTTGACAGGGTTGGTAAATGTATTTTTTTTTAAAGGTTTGTGTGTCACTATCATTGTAGTCAGATTCAGAGTCGTCATATAAGCCTTTATAATACTCTGCAAAAGCCTCTGCAATTTCTTTAGGTTTTACTATAGTTTGTTTAGATGTGGGGTGTTTTATTTTTGATATTATACTATTTGTTTGGGCCTTTCTAAGTTGAACTGCTAATAAGCGACTGGCTCTATTACCCATTTCGTAGTATCTCTGGCTTGTAAAACGTAGGGACCCTTCTGCTTTAAATGTTAAGAGATCATCTAATTTGCCTCTGATTGTTTGTAAATCATGAAAAATGGATTTATCTGATGTTATTTTATGTTCCGTCTCCAATTCTTTAATTTTGTTCTCCAATTCTCTGTTTTTTTAGTTGAGTATTCTTCAGTCGAGATGATATTTCTATTATTTTCCCTCGTATCACTGCTTTCCCTCCTTTCCATAATGTTGTTGTTACCTCACCATTATCATTTATTTGGAAGTATTCCTTTAAATTCTGCTTTATTTCTTTTACTACACTTTCACTCAACAAAATAGATACATTCATCCTCCAATTTCTGAAAGGGGGCTCATTACCTAGGTCTACGGTTAAGGTAATGTGTGCATGGTCACTTATATTTTCTATTCCACAGTTCAATACTTTGTGTATATGTTGTTGTGACACATAGAAAAAATCTATTCTCGAATAGCTACCATGCAGGTTTGAATAAAATGTATAATCTCTCCTCTGTGGATTATTAACCCTTCATGGATCAGTAAGACCGAGCTCTTTAGTCATGTTATTCAATACTGTAGATTTTTTTATGCTTGGTCCCTGGTCTGGAGGAAACCTGTCTAATCTGCCATTTGGTATTGTGTTAAAATCTCCCCCCATCAGTACCATTCCCTTTGCTTCACTGGATATTACTTTTGCTATCTGTTTAAAGAATGTCTCTTTCTCCTCATTTGGGGCGTATACATTTAGTACTGAAACAACCATGTCTCCTATAGATCCCACAATCATTACATGTCATCCAGTGTTATCCTTAATCTCCTTTTCAACCTTAATTGGTGTACCTTTACCAATTAAAATAGCTACCCCTCTCCTTTTGCCATATGAGGCATAAAATACCTGATTCACCCATTCCCTTTTTAATTTTCTATGTTCAGTGTCCATCAAATGTGTCTCTTGTAGTAAAGCTATTGAACATTTGTAATTTTTTCAGTTAGCTCAGCATCTTCCTCTTAATGGGGTGATTCAGACCATGTACATTGTATGACAAGATTAAGCTTATTCATATTTTCAAATGAGACCCACAAGCCCTACACCTCACACAAAAGTAAGAAATTGCATAAAACCTTGCATAATAAAGAAAACAAATGTACATCAGAACCAATGTCTAACAGGAACATGAACGTATGTCTTCCATCATCAGAGAGTCGTGGTGTTTTCTCTCTGGGGAAAAAGCACTATGTGCATCCACAACCTATTCTTTAAGGTTGTTCAGAACTCAAAGTTTTAAATTCATTCTTAATAAAACCAATATTTCTGTCAGTTTAACGAGTAGTGCCTAAACTAGCTTCTCTCATCTTTCACCAGTCCTTGTATTGAAGGTAAATATAAAAATAATTTCCTATTCTTAACTATTCCTTATTACACTTCATTTTTTTTGTCCTTACTATATCAGTAGAGGTGTTGAGTGTTGAGTTTACTCCATGAGGGCCTGTGCTTCTGTGATGTGGGGCTGTCTCTGCCTCCCTCTCTGTCCTCTCGCCATGTTCCAGCTGTTCTGCATCATCACTCTCTGCAGCCTTTCCATCCTGTCTTCATCCACAATAATCCCCATGTCTTTTAACACAGGTGCTGCTTCCGTTAGTGTGGCAAATGTCTTTGTCCCTGAGTCCAAAAACACATTAAGCTGGGCTGGGTAGGAGGACTGTGCCTTCATATTTTCTCCTTCAACTTTTTGATGACATCCCTCACCTGTTTCCTCTTCTTTTGAACCTCCGTCATGTAGTCTTGATAAAAGTAGATGGTTTGTCCCTCATATGTTGTCTTCTGTTTCCAGGCTTGGCGTATCACATATTCCTTAACTTTGTCATCCAAAAAGTGCACAATGATCGCTCTCAGGGGGGCCGCGCCACCCCTGGGTTTAGCCACCAGTGACCGATGTACCCTCTCGATGCGTATTTCCATGTTGCCTGTGATTTGGATTTTGGACTTAATAAGTCCCGTAATGAAGTCTATGGTATCATTCTTCTCTGCGCCCTCTGGGATGCCGTGTATCTGTATATTGTTGCATCTCATTCTTGACTCCAAGTCATCGCACTTAACAGATAGTTTGGCCGTTTGCTGCAGTAAGAAGGCTGTGGAGCGCTCCAGTCATGTCGCCCTGTCCTTTGTATTTCCAATTCATTCCTCCATGTGCCCCGCTCTTTGCTCGAGGGATGCCATTCTTTCCATAAGCTCTTTCATGTTCGTTTCGAGTGTAGCCATCACTCTCTTGTTGTCACTTGCTGCTTCGGCATGCTTCTGTCTTAATTTGCATTGCTCAATTAATATGACCGCATCATGTTCACTGCTAGCTGACCCTAGCCACTCCATCTCTGGACTCACTCCTTCCGCCGACTCGGTACAACTTCCCTTTGCACCGTCCCCCTGTCCAGTCTTCCGTCTTAACCATATTTTCCATCAACTTTGTTTGTCGACTTATTTTCTAGATTTCCATACTCACTGCCATTTTTGTTTTAGTTAATAGCTAGTTTTAATTGGTTTTCTGTAGAGCTACTTTTCCCACTGCTGTCTACAACATGGCACCACCGGAATTCCTCTGGGAGCTATGTTGTCGGGGCAATTGCCCCTGGTAGGGTCTCCCAAGGCAAACAGGTCCTAGACGAGAGGTCAGATGAAGAGCGGTTCAAAAAGGACCCTTATGAAGGAAAAAACAGGTATCCGAGTACTCTCGCCCGAACCAAGGATACTGGGGCCCCACCCTGGAGCCAGGCCTGGGGGAGAGGCTCATCGGTGAATGCCTGGTGGTCGGGCCTATATCCGTGGGGCCTGGCAGGGCCCAGCCTGAATGAGCAACACGGAACCACTCTCCTGTGGACCCACCACCTGCAGGAGGTGCCGTAAGGGTCCAGTGCACTGTGAATTGGGTGGCAGCCAAAGGCGGAGGCCCTGGTGTACTGATCCCCGGCTGACAAAACTGGCTTTTGGGACATGGAATATCACCTCTCTGGTGGGAAAGGAGCCTGAGCTTGTGCATGAGGTTGAGCGGTACTGACTAGATATAGTTAGGCTCACCTCAACTCATAGATTGGGCTCTGGAACCAATTTCCTGGAGAGGGGCTGGACTCTCTTCTATGCTGGAGTTGCCAAGGGTGAGCGGCGCCAGACAGGGGTGGGACTATTGGTAGCCCCCCAGTTTGGCACGCTAACATCGGAGTTCTCTCCAGTGAATGAGAGGGTCATTTCCCTGCACCTTCGGGTCGGGGAACAGTCTCTGACTGTCATTTGTGCTTATGTGCCAAATGGTAGTTCAGAGTACCCAGCCTTCTTGGAGTCCTTGAGTGGGGTGCTAGACAGTGCACCATGAGGGAACTCCATTGTTTTACTGGGGGACTTCATCACTCACATGGGCAATGATGGTGAGACCTAGAGGGGTGTGACTGGGAGGAACGGCCTGCCTGATCTGAACTTGAGTGGTGTTCAGTTGTTGGACTTCTGTGCCATGCATGGTTTGGCCATAAAGAACACCATGTTCACACATGGCACAAGGACACCCTAGGCTGTAGATCAATGATTCACTTTGTAGTCATTTCATCTGATGTACGACCATATGTCTTGGACACTCAGGTGAAGAGAGGAGCAGAGCTGTCAACTGATCGCTACCTGTTGATGAGCTGGATCAGATGGTGGGGGAGGAGGCTGGACAGACCTGGTAGGCCCAAACATGTAGTGAGGGTATGCTGGGAACATCTGACGGAGGCTCCCCTCTGTCAGATCTTCAACTGCCACCTCCAGCAGAGCTTCAACTGCATACCAGGGGAGGATGGGGACATTGAGTTGGAGTGGACCATGTTCCGTACCTCCATTGCTGAGGTGGCTGTCCAGAGCTGTGGCTACAAGGTTGTTGGTGCCTGTCGTGGCGGTAACCGCCTAACCCAGTGGTGGAAACCTGTGGTGAGGGGAGCCATCAAGCTGAAGAAGGAGTCTTATCAGGCTTGGTTAGCCTGTGGGTCTTCAGAGGCAGCTGACAGATACCAATGTGCCAAGCAGAATGTGGCTCTGGTGGTCGCTGAAGCCAAAACTCGGGTGTGGGAGGAGTTCAGTAAGGCCATGGAAAGCGACCTTCGGTCAGCCTTGAAGAGATTCTGGCAAACCATCTAGCAGCTCAGAAAGGGGAAGCAGTGCTCTGTCCAGACTGTTTACAGTGGGGATGGAGTGCTGTTGACCTCAACTGGGGATATCATCCGGCGGTGGAAGGAATATTTCGAAGATCTCTCCAATCCCACCTTCATGTCATCTGAGGAGGAGGCAGAATCTGAGGGTGCTTGGGAGGACTCACCCATCACAGGGGCTGAGGTTGCCAAGGTGGTTAAAAAGATCCTCGGTGGCCAGGCTCCGGGGGTGGATGAGATTTGTCCTGAGTTCCTGAAGGCACTGGATGCTGTTGGGCTGTCTTGGCTGACATGCCTCTTCAACATTGCATGGAGGTCAGGGACTGCCTCTGGATTGGCAGACTGGGGTGGTGGTCCCCCTTTTTAAAAAGGGGTAATGGAGAGTGTGTTCCAACTATAGGGGTATCATACTTCTCAGCCTCCCCGGGAAAGCCTATGCTCGGGTGCTTGAGAGGAGAGTCCAATCAATAGTCAAACCTCAGATTCAGGAGGAACAATGCAGTTTTCATCCTGATTGTGGAACATTGGACCAGCTCTTTAACCTTGCAAGGGTACTGGGGGTGCATGGGAGTTTGCCCAACCAGTCAACATGTGTTTTGTGGACCTGGAGAAGGCTTATGACTGTGTCCCTCGTGGTGCCCTGTGGGGGGTGCTTCAGGAGTATGGGGTTTGGGGCCCACTGCTGCAGGCCATTCGGACCCTGTATGACTGGAGAAGGAGTTTGGTTCGCATTGTTGGCAGTAAGTTGGACTTGTTCCCGGTACATGTGGGACTCCACCAGGGATGCCCTTTGTCACTGGTTCTGTTCATAACTTTTATGGACAGAATTTCTAGGTGCAGCCAAGGGGTGGCGGGTGTCTGGTTTGGGGCAGCAGGATCACAGCTCTGCTTTTTGTGGATGATGTGGTCCTGTTGGCTTCATCAATCTGTGACTTACAGCATGTGCTGGGATGGTTTGCAGCTGAGTGTGAAGCAGCTGGGATGAGGATCAGCACATCCAAGTCTGTGGCCATGGTGCTCAGACAGAAATGGTTGGTGTGCCTACTTCAGGTCAGGGGGGAGTTGCTACCTAAAGTGGAGGAGTTTAAGTATCTTGGGGTTTTGTTCACAAGTGAGGGTAAAGGGGAGCGGGAGTTGGACAGATGGATCAGGGCAGCATCAGCAGTGATGCAGACGCTAAACCAGTTTGTGGTGGTAAAGCGTGAGCTGAGCCAAAAGGCAAAACTCTCAATTTACTGGTCCATCTATGTTCCCACTCTCATCTATGGTCACGAGCTATGGGTAGTGACCGAAAGAATGAGATCGCAGATACAAGCGGTAGAAATGAGTTTTCTCCACGGGGTGGCTGGGCTCTTCCCTTAGAGACAGGGTGAGAAGCTTGGTCATTCGGGAGAGACTCGGAGTAGAACCGCCGCTCCTCCACATTGAAAGGAGTCAGTTGAGGTGGTTTGGGCATTTTGTTAGGATGCCCCCTGGATGTCTCGCAAGGGAGGTTTTCTGGGCATGCCCCACCGGGAGGAGACCCCGGGGCAGAACCAGGACACACTGGAGAGATTACATCTCTCGGCTGGCCTGGGAGCACTTCAGTATTCCCCCAGAAGAGCTGGTGGAGGTGGCCGGGGAAAGGGAAGTCTGGGCTGCTCTGCTTAGGCTGCTACCCCTGCGACCCGGATCCAGATAAGCGGTAGAAGATGGATGGATGGATCTTTGTTTCACTTTAAATAGTAATGTTTAAGGCTATTATTATTATTATTATTATTATTATTATTATTATTGTTGTTGTTGTTGTTGTTGTTGCTAATTTCATCTAATCTCCCAAATGTTTTCCTTTATTTGGATGCTTTCTCGGGACAAAGACTCAGAGGTAATGAATGGAAAGTTCTGGAAGGACAAACTGCAGCTCTGGGTCAGAATAATACACTTCAGTAAATCAATGTGTTTTTTAATGTGACATTTCCGTGACGCTATGAGTTATTAAAACCATATTAACATTCAGTCTGTTTACTTAAGTGGTGTTTGCTCAGGGTCTGAGAATGAAGAAAACACGGCTCAGAACTTACACAGCCCGAGAGAATGGCAAGACTTCACAATGAGTCAATGAAAACCATGCACTTATACCCTGTCCAAAATCACTCACTTGTTCACTACTCCCTACTCACTATCTAGGGAATTCTATATAGAGGACTATATAATGAGCTCATTGGTAAAAAAAAAAAACAACAACCAAAAAACCACTTTCGGACACTACTCCGCTATGTCGTTATTTACGTCATTACTGTCACACAATTAAAACGTGCCAAATCAGTCAGCTGGTGGGTTTTCAAAATAATAAATACATGCATGTATTTTTGTGATAAGTACATATTATACTGAGTGTATTTCCCATATGAATAAATACAAAGTACTTTTGTCTGCTGCATCTTTCAGTTCTTTTAAATCAAGCCTGAAAACTTTCTTCTTTCCTGCTGCCTTTTATTAAATCAAATTTGAGGCTTTTGATTAATTCCTCGCTCTGCACTGTAACTTTTTGTATTTTATCTGTCTTATTCTATTTGAACTTATTTTCTATTCTCTTACTGTCTTTAATTGTACTTGATTGTCTGTTTATAATGTGTTTCTTCCTTCATCCATTCACCCCATCATGCTTTTTCTTTTCTTTCAGCACGACCACAGTGCATGATGGTATATATTGCTTGGTTAGTGACCATCGGTTGCACATTACTTTTCACGGTGCATTTTGGCTACTGTGATTCTCACTATACATTTGGGCAGCACTATAAAATGGCGAACTCACTATATAGTGAGTAGTGAGTGATTTTGGACACAGGGCGAGGCTAGAAGAGGGTCCAGTTAAAGTGGGGGCATGGCCTTGAGTGTACAGGGCCCTCAACATGAACGCTTTGTTGATTTGGAATAAAAATAAAAGTTTGAGTGTCTGTAAAACTGGACTGTGGGAGTTTTTACGAACTTTACTGAATAAGGCCAGTAAACTGCCTCACTTCCTCTTTAACAGTCACTGCATGTTATTTATTCTTCCACTCGCTGCTGTTAAATATTACATTATCTGAATGTGAGATCTACACGGCTGTCTGGGTTTTATAAATGCTTCTGTCAGACATGTAATAAATGGTTTAAACAGACACACTGGGACTTTGTGGTTTTTTGGTCCATCAGTGCTGAATCACACAGTCGGGTTTTAATTAAATGTCCATCCGAGGACAGAATCGATATCAGATTGAGATGCTGGTGCTATCGTTTGTCTCTGAGAGAAACAGTGTCTGTGGTCCAGACAGAACGGAAAGACAAGTCAGGTCCTCTCCTGGCCTCCTGTCAAATGCATCTATAAAAAAGAAAAGCTAATTTAATATAATTTGGCTTTCAGACTGACCTGTAATAAGGGCAAAGATAAATCAAGTAAGTGGGAAAGTCAAAGTGACTTCTATACGATTTCATCGGCCATTCTGTAATAATGCCCTTTTTCTCCAGCTACTGTCTCAGAAATAAAAGGAGATAGAAGAGAGTTGCATGAAGTTAAAATGAAGAGTTGTGTGATGTTAAAATGAAGAGGAAGGTTGGTGGATGCTGTTTATTGTCACACTGGTGTATTTTTCCACCCTGACTGCAGGGCCAGGGGTAACTGTCCATTTTTCTTTCTTCTTCCTGCTAAAGTATTTTCCTCTTGGAAAATAAATTTCTGTGAA
The DNA here is from genome assembly GCA_025447875.1 of Notarius cookei. NCBI lineage: Eukaryota > Metazoa > Chordata > Actinopteri > Siluriformes > Ariidae > Notarius > Notarius cookei. The sequence continues at coordinate 43,172,046 of JAOEHH010000022.1, read as the reverse complement.
AATGTAAATGGTAAATGAAAGGTCACATTATTTTTTACTGTAAACTGTAACCTCTAATCAATAACTCTCACTGTAACCTAGAGTGATGGCTACAATTATCGACACCTTAATGATCTTTTGACCATTGCAAAAGATAGATTAGATTAGATTAGATTAGATTAGATTAGATTAGATTAGATTAACTTTATTGATCCCTTTGGGAGGGTTCCCTCAGGGAAATTAAAATTCCAGCAGCATCATTACAGGATAAACAAAGAATAAAAAATAGAGAAAACTTCTAGATAAATTAAGTATTAACATATACAAATATAAAAAATAAAATATGAAAAAAGTCCAGCAGGAGAGGTATTGCACATT
>JAOEHH010000022.1:43102042-43115501 GCA_025447875.1 Notarius cookei | reverse complement strand
ACAGAACGCTCCCGGGTAGCCTATACCATCATGCTCCTCACCGGCAAGGCCAGGGAATGGGGGACAGCAGTCTGGGACACCGACGCACCCTGTTGTTCCAGCTTCAAGGAATTCTCTGAGGAAATGAGGTGAACATTCGACTGTTCTGTCTGGCCGGGAGGCAGCAAGAGAGCTCATGGAGCTGTGGCAGGGGTCCCGATCTACCTCAGATTATGCCATCGAGTTCCGGACGTTGGCAGCATCATGTGGTTGGAACGAGAGTGCCCTGGTCGACGCGTTCCTACATGGCTTATCCGACGCCATCAAGGATGAACTTGTCTCGGCGCATCGTGGCTCAGGTGGATAAGACACCATACCATAAATCCGGGGACCCGGGTTCGATTCTGACCCGAGGTCATTTCCCGATCCCTCCCCATCTCTCCCACTCTCCCACTCATTTCCTCCCACTGTCCTATCCAATAATAAAGGTGAAAAAAGCCCAAAAATATCTTTAAAAAAAAAAAGGATGAACTTGTCTCTTGGGAATTGCCGCTGGATCTCTCCAGCCTGATTGACTTAGCTAATTGTATTGACATGCAGGTTCAACAATGGAGCAGAGAGAGGAGCCGGCTCAACTTCAACCCCTCTCCATCTCCCGTCTCGTCTGTCGAACCCATGCAGTTAGATCTGGTATGGGTGTCAGCAAAGGAATGACTGCGCCGATGGAGCAAGGGAGCTTGCTTCTACTGCAGTCAGCAGGGACACATCTGCCAAGCCTGCCTGCTAAAAGGACGAGCCCACCGGTGAATCGAGGGGCCCTGGTGGGCAATGCTTGGAACCAGTCCCCTGCTGACCAACCATTGTTCCCCGTTATCATCACTCTCAACAACCGGTATCACCATCTTCAGGAGCTTGTTGACTCGGGAGCAGACAGGAACCTGATCTACTCCGCCACTTCCAAGGATCTCAGAATCCCGTCACTCACCCTTGAGTTCCCCCTCAGCATCCTGACACTCAATGGCACTGGCTTGACCACCATCACTCACCTCACCATCCCGCTCACCCTAAGAATTCCAGGCAATCACTCCGAAACAATAAAACTTCACGTCATGAACAACCCTCACGTTCCCATTATTCTTGGATTACCCTGGTTGATGCAGCACAACCCCCACTTAAACTGGACTGACCACACCATCTTAGGCTGGAGTCCTTCCTGCCTCACCTCCTGCCTGAACTCCGCTCTGCCTCCCGCCAAACCACCTCAGTCCTCAGCCAGCGAGTTTCCCAACCTTTCTCGTGTGCCTCTGGAATATCTGGACTTCAAGCCTGTCTTCAGTAAGAATCGAGCAGTGTCCCTTCCCCCTCATAGGGCCTATGACTGCAGTATCAACCTCTTGCCAGGGACAGCACCACCCAAGGGATGTCTCGACTCTCTTTCCCCTGCCGAGAGACAAGCCATGGAGAAATAAATCACTGCATCTATAGCAGCTGGCATTATCCACCCTTCCTCCTCCCCAGCAGGGGTGGGATTCTTCTTCGTGGAGAAGAAAGATAAGTCACTCCGCCCCTGCATTGACTATCAAGGTCTCAATGCCATCACAGTCAAGAACCACTACCGCTCATGACTACAGCCTTTGAACTACTCCAGGGAGCTGAGGTGTTCACTGAACTGGACTTACGCAATGCCTATCACCTAGTCAGGATCAGGGAAGGGGACGAGTGGAAGGCGGCCTTCAACACCACTACAGGCCACTGAGTACCTCGTAGTCCCTTTCGGCCTGACTAACATGCCTGCGGTATTCCAGGCACTGGTTAATGATGTCTTGAGGAACTTTCTTAACACCTTTTGTTTACCTGGACAATATCTTGATTTTCTCTCACTCCCTGGAGGAACATCGGAGTCACGTCCGGCAGGTTCTTCAAGGCATGCTGGAGAATAAGCTGTTAGTTAAGGCAGAGAAGAGCGAGTTCCAGCAAAGTGCTGTCTCGTTCCTGAGGTTCATCATTTCACCAGCCAAGATCCAGCTGGATCCCCTCAAGCTGGAGGCAGTAGCTGACTGGCCCACCCCATCTTCGAGATGAGAGCTCCAGCACTTCCTGGGGTTTGCCAAATTTTACAGGTGTTTCATCCACAACTTCAGCACTGTGGTCAGACCTCTCTCAGCCCTGACCTCGACCAAGACCAAGTTCAAGTGGGGGGAGGAAGCGGAGAAAGCCTTTTCCAGTCTCAAGCACAGATTTACCACAGCTCCCATTCTTACCATACCCGATTCTACCAAGCAGTTCATCATCAAGGTCGATGCCTCCGAGTCAGGGGTCAGAGCCATTCTATCCCAGAGGGCCAATGACAGCAAGGTCCACCTGTGCTGCTTCTCCCGCCAGCTATCCCCAGCCAAACGAAACTACGGCATCGGCGACTGAGAGCTACTGGCCGTGAAACTAGCCTTGGAGGAGTGGAGGTAGTGGCTCGAGGGGTCTGGACCGACCATAAAAACCTGGAGTACCTCAAGTCTGCCAAACGTCTGAACTCCTGTCAAGCCCGTTGGTCTCTCTTCTCCTGATTCAACTACATGCTCTCCTACCACCCAGGTTCCAAGAATGGCAAACCCAATGCCTTGTCCAGGATGTTCTCTTCCCACCAAGAGGAGTCCAAGCCACCCAAGACTATCCTTCCTCCATGCTGCCTGGTGGGAGCCGCTATTCTAGAAGTTGAGACGCTCATGCAGAAGGCCCTGGAGCAGGACCCTGGTGAAAGTAACTCCAACAATATTCCTCATAACCATCCGTTTGTTCCCTGTCATGTGTGAACTCAGGTGCTGCAGTGGGGTCATGGTTCTAACCTGGCCTGTCATCCGGGAGCCGCCCAAACCCTGGCTCTCATCCAGCAGCACTTTTGGTGGCCATCCATCAAGGAGGACATCCAGGAGTTTGTGGCAGCCTGTGACACATGCTCCAGGAACAAGACAGCCAATCAACCCCCTGCCAGCTTACTAAGACCCCTTCCTACTCCGCATCGACCTTGGTCTCACATCGCCCTGGACTTCATCACAGGACTCCCCAACTCAGGTGGCAATACATGCATCCTCACTGTCATTGACCGTTTTTCTAAGACCGTCCATTTCATTCCTCTGCCCAAGCTCCCCTCAGCCAAAGAGACCGCAGAACTACTCATCCACCATGTTTTCCACCTACATGGTCTGCCTACCGACATAGTTTCTGACCGGGGTCCTCAGTTCACTGCACAGTTCTGGAGAGCCTTCTGCAAACTCACCAGGGCCACCTGTAGTCTCTCCTCAGGCTTCCACCCACAGACCAACAGCCAGGCAGAACAGGCTAACCAGGTTTTGGAGATTGCACTCAGGTGCATGGCGTCCAGGGATGCCAGTTCTTGGAGTAAGTACCTACCTTGGATCGAATACTCACATAACACTCTCCCTTCTTCTGCCACAGGTATCTCTCCATTTCAGTGCTCACGAGGGTACCAACCACCACTGTTCCCCAGCCAGGAGGAGGAGGTCGCCATACCATCTGACCAGGCCTTTATACACTGCTGCAGGAGGACGTGGGCATTGGCCTGGAGAAGACTCATTTGCTCCGCACTCACATCCAAGAAGCAGGCTGACAAACCTCACTCCAAGGCACCCACCTACCGAGTGGGCCAACGAGTTATGCTCTCCACGCGCCACCTGCCACTTAGGGTCGTCTCTCACAAGCTGGTACCCAGGTTCCTTGGACCCTTCCTCATCAAGAAGGTACTCAACCCATGTTCTGTTAGACTGTCATTACCACTTACCATGCGACGTGTTCACCCTACCTTTCATGTATCACAGCTTAAACCTCTGGTTTCCAGTCCAACATTTTTTCATGTTTTTGCACTACGTCTTTTTGTCTCAAGTTTGTTGTCTGGATTATTCTTGCTGTTTTTGTTCATTGACTTTTTGGACTTTAATTAAATAATTTTTCATTCATTGGATTTTCTGGCTTGTGTTCTGCTATTGGATCCTAACTCACCACATCTCGCCACCCCTAACAGCTGGACTCTGACTAACACACAAATGAGTCCACACGCTGCCACACCGCTATCATGAATCACAGGGTTCTGTTTGGATTCCAAGGTGTGGTTAGTGAAGCCCCGCCCACATCGTCATGTAAACACTGCTCTGAGGATCGAGACTATAAAAGGCTTGCCGTAGGAAATCTGCTCTCTGTTTATATTATAAGAGCTGAGTCTGGGCACGAACCATCCTCCTCCTGTAAACACGTGTGTGTGTGTGTGTGTGCCAGGTTTAACACTGTGAGATGATTAATACTAACCTGGCATGGTGCTCTCACTCATACACAGCCCTGACATTTACAGTTTAAAGTGTGTGTGGTGGAGTTGAGCTGTGTGTTGTTTCTCCTCCATGCTCTATATTCCTGAAAATAAATATTCTATATAAATACTCTATATATTCCTGAAAATAAAATAAATGTACACATAATCACATGATGTGTGACTCAGAAATACAGCAGTGTGATTAGTTTCAGTATCTGTAGAATCAGTCACTGCAGCAGAATATTGTTTAATTCATAAAACATGAATTTAAATAATTCTACTTCACATAATTTACATTCAGAAATAACACAGAGAGGTATGTGTGTGTGTGTGTGTGTGTGTGTGTGCGTGTGCGCGTGCGTCCTGATAAATCATTAAAAACTTTTCTTCTTTCTTACAGTATACTCACAAAATACCTCAAATAAAAATGGAATGAAATTAAATACTTGTTTTAAAAAAGAAGCAAGAGATAGGACTAATTTATTTATTTATAAAAATAAATATTATAATATGTTATCATTATTTTTAACAAAGTAAGTTGCAAGGAAAATCCACATAGATAGATAGATAGATAGATAGATAGATAGATAGATAGATAGATAGATAGATAGTAACAGCACAGAGGATCTCAGGACAGAGAGGTCTCCAAACATGGCCGTGATGGACTACAATTCCCAAGCACCACAGTGCTGCTCCTCCCCTGAGTACTGACAACACACCGGTTCCTAGTTTCCCACTAATCAGCATGCCTATTAAAACACGACTCTGACAGACAGACTTTGCAAAGTATCATTCAGCGTTCTTCACCTGATCATTTATTCCAGTGTTAGTCTCTCATGTTTCTGACCTCATTTCTGTTTGTTTCCAGCCTCGACTTTTGTGTACCCTCTGATATTACATTCGCACATCAATCGACCCTTGCCTGACTTTGACTATGACTTCTGGATCATGATTTGAATTTGGCTGCCAGTTTGCGACGCACCTGCTCTCCCTTGTGCATGCATCAGTAAGTGCCTGCACCCTGACAGGATACTTTGCCATTATGGATGCAGCAGAGGAAGTGAAGCAAACTACTCTGAAAGCACAGGGACAATTGTTGGGAGAACACCAGCAGATGTTAAGTGAACTAAATACCCGAATGTCACAATTAACTGCTGTTGTCTCGCAGGCCCGCCTGACACGTCCCACATCATCAGCCAGTGCCAAAACGATGGTTCCTCAACCAGACAAATTCTCTGGAGAGTTACTGGAATGTAAAGGATTTCTCCTCTAATGTTTGCTGTACTTCACTACCCTCACAGGCACCACTGAAGAATAGAAAATCACCCAATTCATTAACCTTCTCACCGGCAAAACTGTGAGGGGGCCTAGTGCCATAAGGGAGCATGGCGGTGAGCATACCATCTCTTATTATTGTTTCGTTGAGCTATTTAAGAGGATCTTTGATCATCAGCTTGAGAGATTAGAAGTGGGAGAGAAGTTCCTCACAATCCAGCAAGGAGAGAGGAGAGCAGCAGAGTATGAGAGTGGAATTCCACATGCTAGTGTCAGGAAGTGATTGGAACAAATCAGCACTTAAAGCCACCTTCTGCCATGGACTAAACCCCAGAATCCTCACCGAATTGGCATGTCATGACGAACAGTTGTTTCTAGACTCCTTGATCAACCTGGCGATTAGACTGGCCCATCTGCTCCTCAACCAACCATCCCTGCAGCACAAACTAGTTCCGTCACTGCCTTCACAAAACCCCACGCCAATGGAGGTCTCCAACACTCACATGCCATGCTCTGAGCGAGAGAAAAGATGGAAGGAGGGATTATGTTTCTACTGCGGAGGACAGGGTCATTTCCTGGCACTGTGTCCAGTTTACCCACCAAATCCAAGAAAATCTGGCCAGCCTCAACCCAAATCCAGCCCCAACAGCCTGGTGAGTCACAACCTAACACATATTCCACAATCTCTCAAGCTTCATGTTTTATTGAGACTCTCAGACTCCACCCATGTCCTCTCTGCCCTCATAGACTCTGGGGCAGAGGGAAATTTCATCGATCATGAGGTCATCCAGAGCCTCAATCTGCCCACAGAAGAATGCCTACGCCCAATAAGCCTAAAAGCCATTGATGGTGGACCCATAGAGGAAGGGCTCATCACCTCATACACCACACCTGTAAAGATTCAAGTCGGCACCCTACATGTTGAACAGATTTCTCCGTTTGTCACCTGCACTGCTTGTCAAGCCATGATTCTGGGGTTTCCCTGGCTACAACAACATGACTCCCTCATCTCCTGGCAACATCAAAAAATCTTGCAGTGGTCACCTTCCTGTTTCCACCAATGCCTGCAACTTCCACAAGTCACCCTGGCATCCATGTACATCAAGAGCCCCTCGCCTGGGGGCATTAAGCATGTTCCTGTCTGTTATCATAAGCTCAAATAAGTATTCAGCAAGGGTAAAGCCAGTGGCCTACCTCCTCACTGCCCATACGACTGTGCCATAGACCTCCTCCCAGGGTAAGACCCCTCCATGCAATCACATTTACCCACTATCCATCAAGGATAGCCATGAATGAATATGTTCAAGACGCATTGAAACAAGGTTATATCCATCCATCCATCCATCCATCCATCCACTTCTCCAGCTTCTGCCAGCTTCTTCTTTGTAGAAAAGAAAGGAGGGGATTTGCAGCCATGCATTGACTACCAAGGGTTAAATCAAGTCTCTGTTAAGTAACCCTATACACTTCCACTTGTACTATCAGCCTTAGAGCAGCTTAGAGAAGCCTGCATCTTCACCAAACTGGACCTGAGGAGTGCTGGACCTGGTCAGAATTCGTGAGGGTGACAAGTGGAAGACCATCTTCTGCACCGCCTCAGGGCACATTGAGTATTTGGTAATACCATATGGGCTTTCTTATGCTCCCAGTGTGTTCCAGTGCCAAATCAATGACATCATCTGTGATATGCTAGGAAGGTACATTATTGCATACATTGATGACATTCTCATCTACTCCCCCAATGAGGTCACTCACCGTCAACATGCCACCTCTGTGCTCGCCAGGCTCCTTGAGAACCATTTTTATGTTAAAGCAGAGAAGTGTGAGTTTCATGTGGCTCAGGCTTCTTTCCTGGGGTACATTATCAGTACTAAAGGGGTAAGCATGGACAAAAATAAGGTCACAGCAGTCACTTCCTGGCCTACATACTCCACCGTTAAGGAGTTACAACATTTCTTGGGGTTTGCGAACTTCTACTGTAGATTCATCAAGGGGTTTAGTGCCATCACAGTACCTCTAACCTCCCTACTGAAAAAGGGATCTAGACTCCTATAGTGGAACCAAGCTGCAGAGGAGGTGTTCAAGCTTCTCAAGGCTGCGTTCACCTCAGCACCCATCCTCTGACACTCCGATCCCACCAAATCTTTCATCGTAGAAGTGGATGCTTCTGAAACTGGAGTAGGGGGAGCATTAGCCCAATGCTTCAGAGAAAAACCTAAGCTGCACCCCATAGCCTTCTTTTTCAAGAAAATGTCATTTGTTGTTGGCATCCGTCTGTCTCGGGAGAAAATGGACTTTTGCACCTTGGGTCAGTCAGTGGTAGAGGTGCAGCACCTGCTGTGGCTGAACAGTCAAATTCTGGAGTGGCAGATCTTGCTGCAGTTGCTGCATGTGAAGGTCTCAGAGGGCGGTGAGTCTGCTCTTTGTTTCTTCTGTTGCTGTCTCTGGGTCCACTGCTCCTCTCTCCTGTGTTCCCTCTGTTGGACGCCGAGCTTGACTGTCATCCTCCAGCCGTTGTGGTCAGCTGCCAGCTTCTCCCAGGTTGATGGGTTGATGTTGCAGACTTTCATGTCCCACTTGCAGATGTCTTTATAGTGCAGAGTTGGCCTGCCCATGGGTCTTGTACCGCTGGCCAGCTCGCCATACAGCAGGTCCTTGGGGTTGCGGCCATCCTCCATACGGCTCACATGGCCCAGCCAGCACAGACGGTGCTGGGTGAACAAAGCGAACATGTTGGTATGTTTGCCTGCTGCAGGACAGCTGTGTTGGAGACATGGTCCTGCCAGGTGATGCCCAGGATTCTTCTAAGGCAGCAGAGATGGAAGGTGTTGAGCCGTCTTTCCTGGCAGTCCTAGAGTGTCCAGGACTCGCTGCCATAGAGCAACGTGCTGAGCACTCAGGCCTAGTATACCTTCGTCTTGGTGTTGGTGGTCAGCTTGGTGTTCTCCCACACTCTCTTGGACAAGTGGGGCATTGCTGTGGCTACTTTCCCAATGCACTTGTTGAGCTCTGAATCAAGGGAGAGGTTGCTGGAGATGGTGGAGCCCAAATAAGTGAATTCTTCAACCACCTCCAGTGTGTAGTCATCTATGCAGATGTTTAGGGCAGTGCTGACATCTTGGCCCATAATATTGGTCTTTTTCAGACTGATAGTCAGACCAAAGGTGTTGCAAGCAGCTGTAAAGCAGTTGATGAGTCTCTGGAAGACTGCTTCAGTGTGTGCAATCAGAGCAGCATCTGGTAAGGGCTTAACATGTCTCGGTCTTTGTGTGTAGTCAGGCCAGGTTGTACATGCTGCCATCGCTCCTTGTGTGGATGAAGATGCCATCCTCAGATGTGGCAAAGGCATGGGACAGAAGCAGGGAGAAGAAGATGCTGAAGAGGGTGGGTGCTAGGACACAGTCCCGTGTGACTCTGCTGCTGATTGGGAAGGGGTCAGATGTGGACCCATTGAAGAGGACCGTGCCTGTCATGTCTTCATGGAAGGATGTAATTATCCAGAGGCAATTGGGTGGGCAGCCAATCTTTTGGAGAAGAGCGAACAGTCCTTTCCTGCTGACCAGGTTGAATGCCTTCATCAGGTCTATGAAGGCAATGTAGAGGGGCTGTTGCTGCTTTCTGCACTTCTCCTGCAGCTGACACAGTGAGAAGCTCATGTCGACAGTAGATCTTCCAGCCCAGAATCTGTACTGAGCTTCAGGGTAGACTCAGTCAGCGATGTTCTGAAGTCTGTTGAGCACCGCCTCGGTGAAGGCTTTCCCGACAATGCTGAGGAGAGATATGCCTCTGTAGTTGTTGCAGTCGCCTTTATTCTTGTACAGGGTGATGATGTTTGCGTCCCACTTCTCCTGAGGTACTGATCCCTCCTCCCAGCATTGGCAGAGAAGTTGATGCAGATGTTGAAGCATGGCGGTCTGCTTGCCATCCTTGATGACTTCAGGTGGGATGGCGTCTTTTCCTGGAGCTTTGCCACAGGTGACTGAGTCGATGGCCTTGATGAGTTCAGCCTCGGTAGGAGGGGTGTTGAGTTCCACCAGCATGGGAAGGTCCTTGATGCTGTCCAAGGCAGCCATGGTGACAATTTTTTCCATGGCATAGAGTTCCTGGCAGTGCTCTGCTCATCTTTCCATCTGCTTGCTATGGTCTGTGATGAAGTCTTCTGGGGAAGTTTTCAGTGGAGCAGTCTTGGAAATGGCAGGCCCAAGCACCTCCTTCATGCCATTGTACATGCCTCATATGTTGCCGACATCAGCAGAGAGTTGGATGCTCTGACACAGGTTCAGCCAGTACTCGTTGGTGCAGCATCGAGCAATCTGCTGGGCATCGCATCTGGCTTTATGGAGGGCAGCTAGGGTCTTTTCCAATGGGTCCCTCTTATGGTTGATGAAAGCCTCTTTTGGCCTCATTCACGAGTTCCAGTTGGGTCACGCTGGCTTCAAACTAGTCAGGGTTCTTCCATTCTTCCTTGCCAAAAGTGTCCATTGCTGAGGTGTAGATGGCTTCGCGGATATGTTCCCATCTCTCTGCAGTGTTTCCTGTGGGGTAGTCCTGGAGAGCCTGGCTGACTGAGTCAGCAAAGTGGCCAAGCAGGTCAGGGTCAGAGGTTCTGGCGGTGTTGATGCATAGGTGGTCTTTCTGCTTGGAGCGATGGATCCTCTTGGGCTGGATACACACTATACTCATGATCAAGGAGTGGTCAGTATTGCAATCTGCACTGTGATAGCTGTGGGTGACAAGCACATTGTTCAGTTCAGGCCATCTGGTGATAGCGAGGTCCAGCTGGCGCCAGTGCCTAGACCTTGGATGACGCCAGGAGACTCTGTGTTGGGGCTTGGTGGTGAAGAACATGTTGGTGATGCAGAGATTGTGGTAGGAGCAAAGTTCCAGAAGTCTCTGCCCATTCTTGTTGAGTTTGCCAATGCCTGAGTGCCCTCAACAGATCGGCCAGGATTCACAGTCAGTTCCTACTCTTGCATTGAAGTCACCCAGGAGGAACAGGTGTTCAGCTGTGAGAGTACCTCTTATGGTTGTGTCAATGACTTCATAAAACTGATCCTTGGTCTCAGTACTGGAGCAGAGAGTTGGAGCATATACACTCAGTATGTTGATGGTCCCCGAGTTGGTTGATAGCCTGAGGGAGAGGATTTGCTCTGATCCACCAGATGGAGGTTCTATGGCAGAGAGCAAGATGTTGCTCACTGCAAACCCAATGCCATGTTGTCGAGGTTCCTTGGGCTCGTTTCCTTGCCAGAAGAAGGTGTAATTCTGCTCCCTGAGGCTACCCTGTGGTGACAGCCTGGTCTCTTGCAGTGCAGCTATGTCGACATTCAGCTTGTTCAGCTCATGGTCAATAATTGCCATCTTCCTCGTGTCAGAGACCTGGAGCAGATCATCGGAAAGGCCAGGGCACATAGTCCTGACATTCCTTGTTGCTAGCCGTAGGGCTTGGGAGCCCTTGTAGTTTTTCTTTTGTTGTTTGTCTGGTGTAGTGTTTTACAGTCTGCTTGTCGAGTTGCGTCTGAGCTCCACGCACCCAGTGAAGCAGGCAGACTATAGTATCACTCATAACTGATGGCTCCCGTGTTGTTCTGTCGCTGTGGTCAGCAGCACTGGAGTGGCCTCTCCAGGGCGCAAGCCTGGGCAGGATGTATGGAGAACCTGGGCTACCCAAATGTCAGGATCCCCCTCTCGGCCTCAGTGGTGAGGTCCAAAGGAAAGTAGAGCAATATGTTTGGCACCAGATTGGCTGCAGGAGCTGCTGGAGGGATGTCAGTGTTGACCACCAGCTGCCTTAGGGGCTCTGCTCCACATTTTCTGTCTGGGTTTACTCCCATAGCCTTTTCTCCTCCCAGAGATGTTCCTCAAGGCAGAGGGCCATGACCTGTGGTGGGGCACAGCTGCAGGAAGCTCGAAGCACGTCCTTGGACCCAGGGTCTTCACGTACTGAAATTGTCCTGCATGCCTAGGCACTTCGAGGGTCACTGGCCAAACAAAATTATGACATCAGCAACAGAGAACTTCTTGCTATCAAGCTAGCCCTGGAGGAATGGAGACATTGACTAGAGGGTGCCAACCATCTTTTCACTATTCTTCCAGACCAAAAAATCTAGAGTACCTCAAGACTGCCAAATGATTGACTCCCCATCAGGCCAGATGGACACTGTTCATTCGTTTTCAGTTCACCATCTCCTATCATCCTGGTTTAAAGAATACTAAGGCTGACACCCTTTCCCGACTTCCTGCAAATTTCAGCATTCGCAGCGAACCTACACCTACCTTAATCCCCAACTGTTTTGTCAATGCTATCACCTGGGAGATAGATAAAGCCATAGTCCAAGCCCAGCCCCATGACCTCCCAGATACCTGCCTTCCAGGTCTCACATATGTACTTCCGCAGTTCCGAGGACAGCTTCTCACCTGGGCCCATTCATCCCCAGTGACAGGACACCCAGGTAGTCAGCGAATGCATCAGTTCTTGTGAAATAAATATTGGTGGGAGAATATGATAAGTGATATCAACCAGTTTGTTTCCTCCTGTTCCGCCTGTGCCCAAGCGAAGGTGCCTCGAGCTCCACCTGCTGGCAAACTTTGCCTTTTGCCTACACCCCAAAGACTACCCTAGACTTTATCACTGACCTACCCAAGTCACAGAACAATACTGTAATCATGGTAACTAGCGATTGATTTTCCAAGGCAATCAAGCTCATTCCCCTACCCAGATTACCTACTGCACTTGAAACCACAGAACTCCTCTTCTCCCATGTCTTCAGGTACTACAGCATCCCAGAGGACATAGTTAGTGATAGAGGTCCTCAGTTCACGTCCAGGGTATGGACTGGTTTCATGAATAAACTTGGGGTCTCAGTAAGTTTGACCTCGGGATACCATCCACAATCCAATGGCCAGGTGAAACAGGCAAATCAAGAGATTGGATATTTCTTGAGAGTATATTGTATGGAAAATCCAAAAAACTGGTCACAATTCCTCCCATAGGCCAAGTACGCCCAAAATTTTATCAAGCACTTGGCCACCCAGCTCACACCTTTCCAGTGTATTCTTGGTTATCAGCCTCCACTGTTCCTGCAGGATGACTCACACACACAGATTCCAGCCATTGACTCCTGGTTCCAGCAGAGTGAGCAGGTTTGGGAGGGAGTTCACCAGCGCCTAGAACAGGTAGCTAGCAGGTACAAGTGCTATGTGGACAAACACAGAGGGGACACACCTGTGTACTCACCCAGTGACTGGGTTAGGGTGTCCACCATAGACCTACCTAACCCAGGTACATGCCGTAAGCTCCAAGCCTGTTACATTGGCCCTTTCAAGATACTCAGCAGAATCAATGAAGTGTCCTACAAAGTGGAACTTCTTCCACATTGCCGCATAGCACCCACCTGTAAAAAAATATGTATCATGCCTCAAACCTGCCATCCAAGGTCTGCTAGTCGCCAACACACTAGCCAAGGAACCTCCTCTATCCCTAGAAACAGCAGGAGAACCCATCTACCAAGTCCACAAGATCCTTAACTCAGATTCAGACAACTTTATTAGTCCCCAAAGGGGCAATTCAGTTCAAGCAGTTCCTGAACGTAAAAGAAAAAAAAAAAAACACCAGCAACAACAACCATGACAACAAGCAGCAGACAGCAGACAGGAGTACAATATATCAGAAACAACAGGCCAGTACATAATTGTATGGAGTGGCACAGTTAAATAACAGGAGAAGAAAAAAAAATAAAAAAAAGATAAATAAGTGGGCATACAGAGATGCATTACACATACATGAATACAAAAATTACAAAATATGACGACTGCTATCCAGGTTTAAGAGCCTAATGGCAGATGGGATGAAAGATTTAGCGTATCTATTTGTCTTCCTAATAGGTGCTA
>JAOEHH010000022.1:42728369-42746408 GCA_025447875.1 Notarius cookei | reverse complement strand
ACATGCAAACTCCGCACAGAAAGGCCCTCGCCAGCCACGGGGCTCGAACCCGGACCTTCTTGCTGTGAGGCGACAGCACTAACCACTACACCACCGTGCTGCCCGGAGGTTATTTTATGCTATTTGTAATAATAATAATAACCTGTAATAAATAGCAGAGGAACATCTCTACACCTTCAACCTCATTAAACACGTCAGGATATGCACGTACTGTATGTATGAATATGCAAATTAAGGAAACGCCCCCTTGTCCTCCTGCCATCGTTGATACCACGAGCCAGTGAGAGAACAGCTAGCTTATGTTCGTCACACGAACTGGATTTCAGACACCCCTTTTTTCTCACTCAATTATTTAAACCTATCACAATCTATTTCAACATTACCATGACAACCACTGTCTCTTCATCACAAACGTTTGCTATGCCGAGTGCTAGCTTAGCACTCTTGTCCTGTGGCTAAGCGTTTGTACATATAACGGCATCCTGTAATCATGTGAATATCAGACATGAGTGGTTGAAAGCTGTTGAGTTTATTTTGTGACATCACAGATGGAACTCGTATGTACTGTAGCTCCGCCCACTCAACCATTTTGTACAGAGTACAGAGAAAGATTCTGGTTTCATACTCAGAATCAGAAACAGTGTGCTTGAGTGTTTCGGGTGAGTTGAGACGTTCTGTAGCATTCGAAGGGGTTTGATGTTTCCGGCTGGCCGGCACTCAGGGTTCTCTGGCTACTTGCTCAGCTTTGGCAGATTTTCTCAGGTGTTTGGAAACCGGAGACGAGTCAGAAAGTCATGAGTGATTTACTGAGCTCCAGACGCCAGCAGATCCTGCTCTTCTACAGTTAAACAGCTGAGCTCGCTGAACACGAGGTCATTTTGAGTAACTGCTGTTTTTCTTTACTATAAAACGTCAATTGTGTGCATTAACTATAACAAAGAAAACAACCAAAAAGGCGTCGGTTTGTTGACATGCAGAAAGGTGAAAATAATTCATTCATGTCACACCGACACAGACAACATTACTGTCAGCTTTCAGAGAGGAAACAAAACAGAAATGGTTCCTCTGCCTCAGCTCCTCTTTTGTTCTCACGCTGCGGTTTTTACTGCTCAGTGAACTACAGTAACCCTGTGGTGAGGCTGCAGGACAGGAGGTTACTCCAGGTTGTTCCACACTCCGGTTTGTCGGCTCTTGTTCAGCGTGGCTCTATCTCCTCCTCAGAACACTGCTGACCATGGCTGTTGTTTGTGGTGACATACGGATGCCTGGAGGATATGATTCGACGCTGTTGGACTTTGACGAGGTGGGATTGTGTGTGAAGGGAGACGCATCATTACCAAGAAATGAGTCACTTGGACATTATGAGGACTGAAAACTGGAAAAAGCTGCTTCACTCATAAACACAACTGAAATCAGGAAATGAAAAGTCTTTATGTTTTAATAACCATATTTATAACAAAGATCACAGTAAAATGGTTGAGCTGCTATCAGGTTCAGTGCAACCAGATTAAAAAAATCTCACTGCCATTCTTCAGATATAGTCTTGTGTAAAAAATTGCAGCATTTCTTTTTTTCTCTTCCTCCAAAATGTGGGGTTTTTTGTTGCTTGGTAGAGGAAACGGCTCAGTTTTCTAATTTGCAGCTTGACCCAGAGTTACCTTTCAGTTCTGTTTATTCCAGACATAAATTAATCGTCACTGTAAAGCACCGAAGACCGTACACCGCTCTTAACTCTTTTCTTTCTCCAAAGAATCATTACATTACATCATGGCTTTTGCTTTTCCTCAGCAAAAAGACATGTAGTACTCCCCCACACACACAGATTACAGCTGACACAGTGCAAGAGATGTGTTGATAAAGCATGAGCTTCATTAGCATCCTCTGTTCGTCTCCTGCTCTGTGACCGAGAGTAACCTCGCTCTCCTGCTCCTGCACTCAGCAGCTCCCCCTTATGGCTGACACTGGGTTTTTGTTTCGGTCTCAACCCTACTTGATTTTAGATGATATTTTCATGTAGAAATTAATTTAACAATTACATTGTAATTGCACTCTATTCACATTCATTATTCCTGATTCTCCCTCACAGCTGGTGAGCATAAAGAGCTGGCGTGACATGCGGAACGAGATCCTGTACCTGACCGGAAACGTCACACACTCGCCCAATCATGTGTACCAAGCCGTGTCACGCATTGTGTGTGGACACCCAGAGGGTGGCGGTCTGAAGATCAAATCCCTCAACTGGTACGAAGATCACAACTACAAGGCCCTGTTCGGGAACCATAACGACAGTGACAGCGAGCCCATATCCATCTATGACAACACATCCAGTAAGTTTGTGCTATAAATTCACTCAGAATGTTCATCATTAAAGCAACAAACTCACCTGGAACACATCTTCTTTGCTTCCAGGTCACTACTGATTGAATGCTTTAGTTTTTTTGTGGCTCTGTACCACACAGAAAATACACGATCACATGTCACTTTATCATTTGTGAGAATGAACCGAGAAGTATTTCAACTTATTTGATAAATAATAATTTTCTGTTCCATTTAAGGATAGTCAGAAATGTTGAGTGGACGTTCAGTGTATTCACATAAGCCATTGAACAAACCAGTGAGCGTGAAATTATAATAACGGACTAATTGTAAATGTCTGAGTTATGATGAATTTCTGCTGCTAGATTAGCTGCTCAGTTTGATTTTTCTTTCTTTGTTCCTTCAGCTCCTTACTGTAACAACATGATGAGGAATTTGGAGTCGAGTCCGATCTCTCGGATGATCTGGAGAGCGCTGAAGCCTCTGCTCATGGGGAAGATCTTATACACACCTGATACACCGGCCACACGCAAGATTATCCACGAGGTCTGTATCTGTCTGAGTGATGAAGAATTATCATCAGTGGTCCACATGTGAAGTGTCTCTCTAACCATCTCTCTCTCTCTCTCTCTCTCTCTCTCTCTCTCAGGTGAATAAGACGTTCCAGGACCTTGGTGTACTGCGGGATTTGGGAGGAATGTGGGAGGAGATGAGGTTGAAAGTCTGGGACTTCATGGAGAACAGTGAGGAAGTTGATTTTGTGAGAGTGAGTTGACCTTGATATGTCAGCTATATACCTTGATATGTCAGATATACACTCTGCAGTGCCACACAGTGGTCGTGAATAGTAATGCGAGTTAACATACATCATAAAAAGCTGCATTCCTTCTTCTTAATGTAACTCTAGATTGCTAGTTTATGACCATTAATGTTAGTAATATGGAGGAGTAATTTTTGAGTGTGTGATGTCTTCCGTCTGTAGACTCTGCTCCAGAATAACGCCAGTGCTCAGTTCTTCAACATCAGGCTGAAAGACACAGACTGGAGAGTGGAAGACATTTCCCGGTTCTTGTCTAAAGCCTCCGAGGACACACCCCCCCCAGGTACAGGGTACACCTGGAGAGACGTGTTTAATGAGACGGACCAGGCCATTCTAACCATCTCACGTTTCATGGAGGTAAAGACACACATTTATACTCTCTGTCTAAAGTGATTTTGGAGTGTAAGAGATGTGATAAGCATACTTGTGGAGGAAATCACTTTGTTTATTTGTGCCACTGTGGTGCCAATGTGACAATGAGTCAAAATTTAAACCTCGTTGTCTTCTGTACTGCGTTTCCTGCTTGTAACTTAATCTGTAATCCTTAAAGGTTTGAAGTTAATGCTTCATAGAAGACATAACACCATTACCAGTGTAAAATCACATCTAGAAAGCAGAAATGTTATATTTTCTGTGCTCCTAAATTTAATGTTTTTTTTTTTTCTCTTTTCAATCCACAGTGTGTGAACTTGGACAAGTTGGAGCCGGTGTCAACTGAGGAGCGCCTGGTGAATCAGTCCATGCGACTGCTGAACAATCGCAAGTTCTGGGCTGGGATCGTGTTTCCAGACATGCAGTCCGACTCCTCCAAGCTTCCTTCCAATGTCAGCTACAAGATTCGCATGGACATTGACAACGTGGAGCGTACCAATAAGATCAAGGATGGGTAGGGAACTGTTTTGTTTCTTTTTCAAGCATCAAGGTCATGTGACCAGAACTTACGCGACCAGCTGTTTATATTTGACTTATTTCCACTTGTAAATGTTTATTTTAAATGAAATATTGTGCTTTGTACTCTCAGGTATTGGGACCCTGGTCCTCGTGCTGACCCGTTTGAGGATCTGCGCTACATCTGGGGAGGATTTTCATACCTCCAGGATGTTATTGAACACGGGATTATCCGGGCTTTGACAGGCAGCAAGGAAAAAACTGGAGTTTACATCCAGCAGATGCCGTATCCATGTTACGTGGATGATATGTAAGTTTTTACCTTTTACATCAATGTTAAACTCTTTTGTTTTGATTTAATTTAGACCTTCTCATTGTTGCTCTCATTATCTCTGTGTGCATTGTGTAGTTTCTTGCGTATTATGAGCCGCTCGATGCCGCTGTTCATGACCCTCGCCTGGATGTACTCAGTGGCCATCATTATTAAAGGCATCGTGTATGAGAAAGAGGCACGTCTAAAGGAGACCATGAGGATTATGGGACTGGATAATGGGATTTTGTGGCTGAGCTGGTTCATTAGCAGCCTGATCCCGCTGCTCATCAGCGCCGCCCTGCTGGTCCTCATCCTGAAGGTGTGACTCATTCCTCTTCCCAACATACCAGTGTTTGAAAATGATAGATTTTCATGGCATCATGCTAGATGTCAAAATGTTTCCTATACAATTTAAAAATGAATAAATAAACACATGATTATTAAATATTAAAGTGACAGTTTGATCATCTGAATCTCTCTCTACATGACAGATGGGGAACCTTCTGCCCTACAGTGACCCGGGTGTGGTCTATCTCTTCCTGGTCTCCTTCGCCATTGTCACCATCATGCAGTGTTTCCTGATCAGCACGCTGTTCTCCCGGGCCAACCTGGCAGCTGCCTGTGGGGGCATCATCTACTTCACCCTGTACCTGCCCTATGTCCTGTGTGTGGCCTGGCAGGACTATGTCGGCTTCGGGGCTAAAGTGGTTGTGGTGAGTGTTGTGTTAATCAGAGGAAGCGTTCTCATCAGAATATCACGAGGCGTTGAGGATATAACTTGGCTTTATTAATGTCTCTGTCTCTCAGAGCCTGTTGTCTCCGGTGGCATTTGGTTTTGGCTGTGAGTACTTTGCACTGTTTGAGGAGCAGGGAGTGGGCATTCAGTGGGATAACCTGCTGTCCAGCCCCATGCTGGAGGACAACTACAGCCTCACTACCTCCATCTCGCTCATGCTAATAGATGCTGTGCTGTATGCAGTCATGACATGGTACATTGAGACTGTCTTCCCAGGTAATCCGTCTGTCTTCTCTGGTTTCACTTCATTCAGCATTTATATTTATGTTTCTCAAATGATGAGTCACAGTCAGGATTTGCAAAGTATTTATATGCTGCTGGCATCTTTTAAATCTCTCTCAGGTCAATATGGCATTCCCCGGCCATGGTATTTCCCCTTTACCAAATCTTACTGGTGTGGAGAGAAATGCGGCTGGACTACAGCTTCCTCTACCAACAAGAAAGAAAACGCAGAAGGTATTTATAGCTTTTTATTTATAGTTTTACTTTGCTCAGATAAAAAACTTTATGAATCTAAATGATCTGGGTTCCCCAAAGCGGTGTGCATCGAGGAGGTACCAGCTGATCTGGAACCTGGTGTCTACATTGAGAATCTGGTGAAGGTGTACAGACACGGCAACAAGCTGGCAGTGGATGACCTCACACTGGGTTTCTACGAGGATCAGATCACCTCCTTCCTGGGCCACAATGGAGCAGGAAAGACCACCACCATGTAAGATCAAGAGTCTCTTCTTCAGGATTTGAACGTTTATGTTCAGTTGTTCTGACTGATTTTTCCCCATCAGGTCCATTCTGACTGGCCTGTTTCCTCCAACATCTGGCACCGCTTACATTATGGGCAAAGACATCCGTTCAGATCTAAGCGCCATCCGTCAGAACCTGGGAGTTTGTCCGCAGCACAACGTCCTATTCAGCATGTACGTTCGTCCATAGCTAATTTTCCACCATGTACCAAACTCAATGAAGTACTCAATAGCATTTATTCTAAAGCTTGTTGTTCTTGCTTGGATCACAGGTTGACGGTAGAAGAACACATCTGGTTCTATGCTCGCCTGAAGGGCCTATCAGAGGAGAAGGTGAAGTCTGAGATGGATCAGATTGTTTCAGATTTAGGCCTCCCTCACAAACGCAAATCTCGTACTAGTCAGCTTTCAGGTAAGCATATGTGAAATTTTCTAGAACATCCAAAAAAAAACCGAGCCAAAGGTCATGTATATCATTAGCATCATTGGTGTTGATTCTATTACAGGAGGAATGCAAAGGAAACTCTCTGTTGCTTTGGCATTTGTTGGAGGTTCAAAGGTTGTGATCCTGGATGAACCCACAGCTGGGGTTGATCCATACGCTCGCAGAGGCATCTGGGACCTACTGCTCAAGTATCGTCAGGGTATGGGAAATAAATGTTTTACTATTTAAAATGTCTAACCATAAAGTTTGTGTAACATGTGGTGAGTGGCAGGAAACATGTGCCTGAACAAGAGACATAATCCAAGAGTGAGGGTCAAAACAAAGTCAGGCAAAGTAGAACATAATCTGAACTTAATGAAATATGTAAGTGTCTAAACTAGGGATAAGTGAAACTAGGAAATAATTTGAAACATGAAAACAAGGCTTAACAACAAAAATTGCATGGTAAGACTTTGCAACAAGAAATTCACACAACACAGCGTACAATAGCGCAAACTAGTCAAAAACAAAGATGCTTGATATTTGACAAAACTGCCACAATGTTAACATCAGACAATCTCTGAACTGAAGTTATTCTAAGTATAAATATGGTTCACCAAGTTTACAGGCAGATTTCTCATGAAAGACCTACTCTAGAGGTATAAGTGATGGAATCTGAACATTTCTCAGTCTGGTTGAACTTATTTTTTTGGGTAGTGATTAATATTAAGTGTAACTTTTGTCTGTTGTCTGTTTTTCATCCTGGACGTTTGCACAAAATGTTCGTATTGCTGATGGTTCTCTTATTTGTTCTAGCACTTTACATTGTTCATACACATAGCTAGCCATATGTGCAGTGTCCATATTTCCTCTTTGTCCATGAATATGGACAAAGAGGAAATGAATATGAAAAGGAATCAATCAGACCATTTATACTGAGTTTCATCTTCATCAGGTCGAACCATCATCCTCTCCACCCACCACATGGACGAGGCTGACATTTTGGGTGACCGCATAGCCATCATCTCTCATGGGAAGCTGTGTTGTGTGGGATCCTCCCTCTTCCTGAAGACTCAGCTTGGCACTGGATACTACCTAACACTGGTCAAGCGGGATTTCGACCTGTCTCTGAGCTCATGTCGCAACTCCAGCAGCACCGTGTCCTATTCCAAGAATAGTCTCAAGAAGGTTTGTGGTCATAAACCTGTCACAGTGCAAGAAAAGCCTGGTTAAAATTTTCAGAAGCCACTGTGTATAAACTGATATGTTTGTCCATGCAGGATGACAGTATCTCAGAAAGCAGCTCTGGCCTTGGAAGTGACCATGAAAGTGAAACTACCACCATTGGTAAGATTTTAACATAACAAACCAATCTGAATTTCTCCTTTGTAGAATCAAAACCTTACAATATCTATTTCTTTAATGTTTGGCATTCCAGACATCTCCCTGATCTCCAACGTCATCTTCAAGCATGTTCCCTCAGCCAGACTGGTGGAGGATCTGGGTCATGAGATCACCTATGTGCTGCCTTATAAAGCAGCGAAGGATGGGGCCTTTGTGGAACTCTTCCATGAGATTGACGATCGTCTCATCGACCTCGGTATCTCCAGCTATGGAATTTCAGACACCACGCTCGAGGAGGTAAGTCAACGTAGATAGGTAGATAAAATATCTTTGCCATGCTGAATGTGACAGAATTATGACCAGTTCTTCTCTGTGGTGCAGATCTTCCTGAAAGTTGCCGATGATAACGGAGTTGATGCTGTTACCTCGGGTAAGATCAAATAAAGTCAATCCATACTCAGAATATCAACCCTTCAAACTAAGAGATTAAGAAAATACAAAGTTCTTCTGATCATTTCTTGCTACAGATGGCACAGTTCTTACAAGAAGGCACCGTCGGCATGCATTTGGTGACCATCAGAGCTGTCTGAAACCCTTCACAGAGGACGACAGTTTTGATTTCAATGATTCAGAAGGTGATCCAGGTATTTCTGTCTTCTGTTGTCCATCATCCAGAACACCACCTTCCCATTCGCAGCATCATATCACAGATTACTTCTTTAAACCAGAAATTAAGCCATTTTCACATAACATAGTAAAGATGTTGATTTGTGGTGTTTGATTACATGTTCAGAATCGCGTGAGACGGATTGGTTAGGAGTGTCTGATGGAAAAGGCTCAGATCAGGTCAAAGGTTGGAGTCTGAAGAGGCAGCAGTTTGTGGCTTTGCTCTGGAAACGTTTCTTGTATGCCCGTCGCTCTCGGAAAGGATTCTTTGCTCAGGTGAGTTGATCATCTCAAACTATTAGTTTTCTGACCTTTACACAACGTTCTGAACCTTTCCCAAACCATCATCCGCTGCTTCCAGATTGTTCTTCCAGCTGTGTTCGTGTGCATTGCCCTGGTCTTCAGTCTGATCGTGCCACCATTCGGAAAGTACCCAAGCCTAGAGCTGGAGCCCAGCATGTATGAGGAGCAGTATACCTTCATCAGGTAAACACCACATCTCCAATTACAGATCTAAAGTACAAACAACGAATCAAAGTCTTGTTGAATTCTTACATTTCAATATGAATCCTTTAGTAATGATGCACCAGAGAATACGCACAGTAACAAGCTACTCGGAGTGTTAACAGACAGTCCGGCCTACAGTGGGCGGTGTTCAGAGGATGGGACGCCTGGGTGAGTGAAGTAAAAAAAAAAATCAAGGATATTTTGTACCTTGGTACCTCTGTGAATAAGGTATTCCTCTTACTGAGTCTCATTTATCAAGTGATGGAAATGTAATTGTTTAATAATGTTTGAAATGCTGATAAATGGAAATAATTTACCACGCATATTCATGATGCATTTATTTAACCACGCCCACCAAAGTCCAAAAAAGGCAAAGCTAACAGAGCACTGAAAATGGCAAAATGATGAGTAAACGGTGAAAGAGCGCCCCCTAACCATGACATGTGCTAAATCCTCCACTAATGCAGCTCAGCCATTTTAAAATGATACAATCACTTTATAAAATCACAGTTATCATCACCACTTATGTAATTTGCAGCTGATTGATTGAGGTTGATGTTAGTGAGTCCTGCTATACATTTAAACAAATTCGGGAGAAAATGTCAGATTCAAACCTTTTTCCCAAATAAATGCATTTTCATCTTTTCTTTAAGTGTGAAAATTTAACAAATAAATTTGTTCATATCCGGTTGGAGAAAGGAGACCTGATGTGTTTTCTGACATTTAAAAAAAGAAAATAATCAAACTAACAGCTTCATTCTTCGTTTTCTATGAAACAGAGATGGGTCATGCCCAGTTAGAGAAAGTGAATGGATTGTTCCCGAGATTCCCAAAACCGTATCGGACATATTTCAGACTGAAAACTGGAGCATGGAGAACCCATCTCCTGTCTGTGAGTGCAGCTGTGAGGAGAAGAAGAAGATGTTGCCGGAGTGTCCACCAGGAGCAGGCGGCCTGCCACCACCACAGGTATAAAAAAAAAAAAAAAGGCAACTGAGGCTAACTTTATATGCAATAATGAAAGTATACCTTTTTAAATAACCTTTCTGTTAATTTTGTATAGCTCAAAGTGAGCAGCACAGACACACTGCAGAATCTCACAGGGAGGAATATTTCGGACTACCTGGTGAAAACGTATGCACAGATAATTGGAAAGAGGTGAGGAGAACGATTAAAATGGGACACTAGGTGATGATTTAAATACATAAATAAATAAATAAATATTATGATGTTTAAATCTCTAACAGTAGCCTGTTTTTTGTTCTTTTGCAGTTTGAAGAACAAACTGTGGGTGAATGAGTTCAGGTACTTCATCCCACATATCTTCATAAATTTAATAGTGAATTGATTAAAAGTGAACTTATTGTAAGTGTGAACAGTTTATTGCTCAAAATTATGTCAAATTTACATCAGTCCCGTCTAACATAAAATGGTCGTGTATGAGGTTTTTTGTAGACAGTGTTCTCAATGTAATCAGTACTTTTAATCAGGCTTTTTTCTCATTGGTTGATCACAGATACGGTGGATTCTCATTGGGTGCCAAAAGTTCACAAGACCTGCCCCCTTCAGATGAGATCTCCAAGGCTATCACTTATATGCGTGCTCGTTTCAACTTGGAAAGAGTGAGTATTTTAAAATGGATTTGATTTACAAGTAAATCAATACAGTACTACATTATCTTTCCTCCTTTCTTCAGCGTTTAATGTCATTTGTTTCGAATTGTTCATTAGGGATCTAAATCTGCATCCAGATTTCTGCAAAGCTTCTTTTGTTTCTGTTCAGGTAGTTCAGGTACTAAAGTAGTTTTGTTGTTGGGAACAGGGCACTGCAGCAGACAGGTTTCTGAGAAGTTTATCGAGCTTCATCGGTGGTCTGGACACCAAGAACAATGTCAAGGTCTGTGTGTTTTGTGTGCTTTATGGTGAATCTTGTGTATGATTCATAAATTAATGAATCCAGAGAACATCTGAGGAACTGTAGCTGTTCTCCAGTCAAATTTCAGAGACATCAAAAAGATGTTCTGTCACGGTAATGAACTAAACTAATTAACTTACATTATCTTCTCTTCATCATGTGCAGATCTGGTTCAATAACAAAGGCTGGCACAGCATCGCTGCTTTCCTCAACGTGATGAACAACGGTATCCTGCGTGCCAGCCTGCCCACTGGTCTAAACCCTGCAAAATTTGCGATCAAAGCTTTTAACCACCCACTGAACCTCACTAAAGAGCAGCTCTCTCAGGTGGCCCTGTGAGTAAACATGTTCCTTATTATAGAAACACGAACCCACCAGAGCACTCCCTTCTCTCGGACTTCCATCTGACATGTTTCTGTTTGTCAGGATGACCACCTCAGTTGATGTTCTGGTCTCCATCTGCGTCATCTTCGCCATGTCCTTTGTCCCGGCCAGCTTTGTGGTCTTCCTCATTCAGGAGAGAGTGAATAAAGCCAAGCACATGCAGTTCATCAGCGGAGTTCAGCCTTTCCTCTACTGGCTCGCAAACTTTGTGTGGGATATGGTGAGATCACTGATTATATCGTTTGCCATTCTGGACTCTGATTGGTCAGAAGGTGTTGATTTATTTTCTGTAACAGCAGTTGTGACAGTCGTGCAGGTCTATAGTACTGTGCTCGTTCTACTATGGTATCAGGAACTGACTTGTATCACAGGCTTTTCAAAACATTAAATGAAACTGTAACGGGATAAAAGTATGACGTTCTTTAATAAATAAAAATTGTAATTGTTGCTGAAGTGCTGCGTTATAAGAGGAATAAAACATTTGGTGACATGCTGTTAGAGGAAAATAATCAACAATGGATAAAAGTAGCTCTGCTTCATCTCATTACCTTGTCACTTTATACTGTCCTTATCCTGTATACGATAATGAACTGTCTTAAATATGATTAAACATGGTTTTTAGGCTTTTAATTCCCACAAAGCAGAATTTTTAACTTCTCAGTGGTGAAGCATCTTATTTTTACTGTAGTTTTGTATTTTTATTCCTGGAGAAGAAAAGTTGATGAAGTTTTTTCTTACATGTGAATTAGTTGGTGTTTCATTTACACTAACTGAACCGTTCTTGTGTTTCTCTTTCAGTGTAACTACATCGTCCCTGCAACCCTCGTCATCATCATCTTCATCTGCTTCCAGCAGGAGGCCTATGTCTCCTCCACCAACCTGCCTGTCCTCGCTCTCCTTTTACTTCTTTATGGGTAAATTCATGTTTCAGTGAAATATTTTCTTGCTGCTTGCTGTTATACCAGCTGCTAATTTTCCTCCATGAGACGAAAGACTTGACTCAGTGTTGTTGTGTTTGTGTCTGTACAGCTGGTCCATAACTCCTCTGATGTACCCAGCATCATTCTTCTTTAAGATCCCCAGCACGGCCTATGTGGTCCTAACCAGCGTCAACATCCTCATTGGAATCAACGGCAGTGTGTCCACCTTCGTCCTGGAGCTTTTTGGTAGCAATGTAAGGATGAATCATAGACAGGACCACTCAGAGTATAGCAATAAATCACTCGATTTTACCAAGGGTCATGAGTAAACAGGAATAAAATCACTGTAACATGTTCCCACGAGTGGATTATGAGCTTTTATGAAGTGGTGATACAAATTCAGTATTGAATAAGATGGCAGTTGTTCTGCTGTACAACATAATAATGATGGTAAACTTTGGTTGATAAGCAACATAACAGACAAAGATTAGGATATTATACAAACAGAACATGGCTGTAACATTGCTATGAAGTTTTTATTCGTTTCAAACCTAGCACATTAATACAGAATTCAGTTACAGTAATGTACAGGGGTGTGTATATTTTTGCAACAGCTTCAAATCGGATATTAGAACCAAAACTCGCTGTTTTATAATAATCATTGTAAACACGTGACTTACATTTTCTGCTTTTATATCAATGTGTTGTATTAAAATCTAAAGTATAACTCAACGTTCTCCGATGTGTCCTGATGCAGGAGATTGGTGGCATCAATGATATTTTGAAAAACGTCTTCCTGATCTTCCCTCACTTTTGCCTGGGACGTGGACTGATCGATATGGTGAAGAACCAGGCCATGGCTGATGCTCTGGAGAGATTTGGTGAGATACAATTGACTGATTTAGACACTGTATGAAAAGTTCACTTCAACAAAATAATAATAACATGCTCGTAAGCACCTTGATTTGCAGTACTGTTAAACTCTGGAAGTGTAATGATTTCCAACATGTGGATCCATAGGTGAGAATCGGTTCCATTCTCCTCTGGCATGGGATATGGTGGGGAAGAACCTCTTTGCTATGGCAGTGGAAGGCGTGGTCTTCTTCTGTATTACAGTGCTCATACAGTATCGCTTCTGCATCAAGGCCAGGTAACTCATCAGTTCCTCAGTGGATTTATTTACGGTTCTTTGGCATTCCCTGTATGCTGATTAAACCTCGGTGCCTACAGAGGCATTAGTGCTCGTCTGAAGCCGATCACTGAGGAAGACGAGGACGTGGCCAGGGAGAGGCAAAGGATCCTGGGTGGAGGTGGACAGAGTGACATCCTGGAGCTCAGACAGCTGACCAAGGTTAGATCACTTCCTGCATCTTTTACAATACCTGAATAAAAGAGTAAACAGTAATGATAATGGTGATGTTCTGTCATTCTCGCAGGTGTATAAGAGGAAGCAGAAGCCAGCGGTGGACAGACTGTGTGTGGGAATTCCACGTGGAGAGGTAAAATATTCTGAGAGCTCCAAATGTCCTCAAAAGTTGACTTTTTATTACAGAACGTCTGTGATATTAAGTATGGCATTTCTCTTTGTAGTGCTTTGGATTGCTTGGTGTGAATGGTGCTGGAAAAACGAGTACCTTCAAGATGCTCACTGGAGATTCAGTCATCACAAGCGGAGAGGCTTATTTAGCTGGCAAGAGGTACGCGAGGCAAAATTATACAAAAGTTATTCTAAAGTTATCACCGATGGGGTGATTTGCAGCTGCAAAACTGATTTTAAATTCTGTTTCAGCGTGCTGACGGAGATCAATGAGGTGCATCAGAACATGGGCTACTGTCCTCAATTTGACGCCATCAACGACCTGCTGACCGGCCGAGAGCACCTGGAGTTTTACGCTATTCTGCGTGGAGTGCCGGAAAAAGAAGTGTGTGAGGTTAGTCCTCTACTGGAGTTGGGAGATTTTTCAAAAAGTCCATTACAAATATACTTGAGTCCATTACTTGAGGACATCGTCTGTGGTATATCAGGCCGTGATCTCTCATATCTGGTCGTGTTTGCAGGTGGCAGAGTGGGGAATCCGTAAACTGGGTCTGGTGAAATACGTGGACAAATCAGCAGGAAGTTACAGCGGAGGAAACATGCGCAAACTCTCCACGGCCATCGCTTTGATCGGAGGCCCACCCGTGGTGTTCCTGGTGAGTGTAAACCAGACACAAGTCTTATTTACTGGCATAAGTTAAAAAAAAAAAAAAAAAGATCATGTTCCGACTCAGGATGAGATGTTGGAGGTCATTTCTCGGTTTCCTGGAATCAGACAGTGCCCCTCTTGCCCCCTCACCCACACACATGCCCTTTGTCCCTCTTTAACTCCCCTTTCATGATGGATTGTTCAAGTCCTGATGATGGATAGAACCACAGGAAGACACACAATGACCCAGTTCCTTTTTCTCGGAATTTATGCGTCACACTGTTGTTGTTTTGGAACAGGACGAACCCACAACTGGAATGGATCCCAAAGCACGACGCGCTCTCTGGAACTGCATCCTCAGCATAATTAAAGAGGGACGTTCCGTTGTTCTCACCTCACACAGGTAAGAACCAGAAGGAGATTATTTATACTACGAGTGTACTTACTTCCTGGACAGAACTTTCCTATTAGAAATCACTTGTACACAGAATGTTAAAGGTTTTAACCTTTTTAAGACTGTAATTTCATATATGTTTTAGTTGTATTCCCAGTTTGTATTTAGTAGAGTTGGAACCTTTGGAGGAACCTTTAAAGGCTCAAAGTTGAATCGTGAAACTGAGGGTTTTCTTTCAGGGAACAGAACCTGCTTAGAAAGCAAAGAACCCGTAATGATGCAAAAAGCCCTAGAAGGAACCCTTTTTCTTTGAGAGTATGTAACATACTGTTAGAGAAAAGGTTTAGAACTTTCAAGGATTTGGGTTTGTCTCTCTGAGGGGATGCTTAATTGTTCTAGAAAAAAAAAACACTACAAAAGAAAGTTACCCCTTCCATATGGTTTAAAATGCCAGAACCTTCTTCTATGGAAAGAACCCACTGAGGAACCCTGTCGTCTAAGCTTGTACATGGAGTTGGATTTCATGTTTGAACCACCTGCACATTTCACTGTTATTCACAGAGAAAAAAGGGTTCCTTATGGGTTCTTTGGATGGTTATGGGTTCTCAGATCCCTAAAGTCTCCTTGGAGCCACCCTCTCTAACAGGGTTTTGTATAAAATCTCCATAAAACCAAAGGACATTTGAAGGTTTTAGACTGAACCTTTTTTTTTTTTTTTTTTTTATTAACCGTAAGTGTAACCGTTTTTATTTTAATGCACTAATGGAGGTTCCACGTCTAACACTCTCCTTATATATCGTGTTTTTTGTTGTTTTGTTTTGGGCAGCATGGAGGAGTGTGAGGCTCTGTGCACTCGCATGGCCATCATGGTCAATGGCAGGTTCCGTTGCCTGGGCAGTGTTCAGCATCTAAAGAACAGGTAGGAACTCAGGAGATCTCTCATTTTCAGTAATAAGTATCATGGAGACATCGTGGTTCTCATGTCTTTATTCTGTCCAGTCATTAATACAGAACATGGGCATTTTTCTGGAACATGCTCACTGTACGTTCTTCATGTGTAGTTCCTACAGGACCATGTTTGATCAGTGTTCTCTGTTCAGGTTCGGTGATGGCTACACGATCATCTTGCGTGTGGCAGGTTCTGAGCCTCACCTGGAGCCGGTGATGGAGCTGATCGAGCGTGAGTTACCTGGCAGCATCCTGAAGGAGAAACACAGGAACATGCTGCAGTACCAGCTTCCATCATCGCTTTCCTCACTGGCTCGGATCTTCAGCATTCTATCCAAGAACAAAGAGCAGCTCCACATTGAGGACTACTCCGTCTCACAGACCACACTAGACCAAGTAAGAACTCGGCTCTAGATCATTCCAGTAGTTCCCTTTGTCAGTCTTTAAAGGCACTTTTAGGAACCCTATTGCATTTTGTTTCAAATTTACAAAAGAACCTTAGAGGAACATTTTTCTCTGAGAGTGAATGCTGAGCTGGATTTTAGGTGTACTCTTAAAGGTTAAATCTAGAACTCTAAACTGTTCTTTAACTTGGACCTTTAAACGTTCTTATGTAGACTCATACCCTACAACCGAGATTCCCAATCAGAAGGGGTTCTGAGTAGAACGTGTTTAGAAGCTAGAAGGCTGAAATTATCAAGTTATTGATGAACACGTCCAATGTATTCCATCATTTATTATGTTTTTGAGTTAATTATAATCTCCAACACGGTGCTCTAATCTTTTTCGGTTCTCTTCAGGTATTTGTCAATTTTGCCAAGGACCAAAGTGATGAGGACCACATCAAAGACATTTCCGTAAACAAGAGCGATGCCGTGGTGGACTTTTCACAACTAGATACTTTCCTCATGGACGCTAAAGCGCAGGAGACTGTGGTGTGATCCATCAGAACCCAACTCCAGTGGACGGATGTTCCGAGATCCGTTTTTAAAAGACTCTAGTTTCAATTTTAATATATTTTTAGTATTTTTTGTTAAGTTTTCAGTTGTGTGTGTGCCCTGAAGAGGGTGCTGGACCTCAGACACACTACTGAAATCAAACACAATGCAAATCAATGCAAAGACAAAAATCCACTGCGATGCAGCCGAAGTCGAGCCTGGTGCCACTTCTCTGCATCACAACGTTAATGTGTGTGTGTGTGAAAAAACTTGACGCTTGAACAGTATTTTTTACAAAGGTTCTTTCTAGGGTTCTACACAGTTCCACTCAGTCACTGCCAGTAAGACGCGTGATTCAGGGTTGAACTTCAACTCTCGTTCCAGCGCAGGACAGCACCACTCCTGGCAGTTTGGGATTTCACATTTTGCATCAGACATGTTCTCAAAGTGACATTTTTACTTTATTTTGTTGTCCAGATGTAACAGAAAGTGAAGACATGAGCTTCTCGAGCACAGAGAACATCTGACATGTGTAGGTATTGCATGCTAAATGAACCGATGTGTTCTCTAAAGCATGTTCGTGAGAGTTGTGATCTTGTGGATTCTGGTGTCATGTCACTGGTTCAGTTTTTGTAAAGAAATGTAGATAAAAGCTAAAAAAGAAGACCGGCGAAGGTTCATAGATGAATACTGTATAAATACCATGATGCATTTTGTGCCAAACTGAGATTCTGTCAGAAAGTGAACTTTGTGGAGTTTATTGGATATTTTACGCTGTTGTAGGCTGCACGTGCCGTGGACGGTGATGTTCATGCAGTAATGTTCAACACGTGTGTTTCTTGTCTTTAATATTGAGTTTTGATCAAAATGTTTCTGTCCCTGGCTGTGTGTCATGTTTAATGTGCAATCTGCACAACAGCCACATGCAAATTTTAAATTTAGGATAAAACTCAGGATTTTATTCTTTCTACATTTCATAACCTCTTTGCACCCTTCCACTTGTAATTCCTCCTGCATCAGTGAGCCTGTAAAACCTGATGGATATTTCAGGCCATTTGTTTCCAGTCTGAAATTAAAGCTGTGACCAAAAGTTCCACCAAAACATATTTGGTGCTTTAGGATTCAATTCCGTGAGAGTAAAATTCCCTTAAATGAAATTAATTGATATTAAAGATGACATGGAATTATATTTATAGAGAAATAACTTGTTTATCATCGGTCCAACATGGAAGCACTTTAAAACAGTCTCTGCTGAACTGCAGGTTTTTTTTTTTTTTTGTCCTGGACTACACTTTACACTTTTTTAAATTTCCTAAACAGGACACTTTATTTAACAGAAGATTAAAACGTCTCACCATGCTCATTTTATGTTAACTTATGTGTTTACATTTTAAGTATTATAATCTATATTATGTCTTTTCTGTACTTATATATATGAATAAAAACATTTTGCCCTGAGACTGTGTTTGGGATTATTTTATGAAAATGTCATTAACATTATTATACTACAGTATTTTAATGCACGTTATACCATAAAA
>JAOEHH010000022.1:42245480-42255785 GCA_025447875.1 Notarius cookei | reverse complement strand
ACTTGCTCCAGGTGATGACCATATAATTTTAGAGCCAGAGGAGTAGTTCTTTGTTTCCTTGAAAAGCAGATTACTTGTGTTTTAGAAATTGATAACCTAAAACCCCATTCATTTGCCCACTTTTCCACTTTAGTTATTTCTGCCTGCATTTTCTTTTTAACATATGAGATATTACGGCCTCTAATCCAGAGAGCCCCATCATCCGCATATAAAGACTTCCCTACACTTTGCTCAATGCTTGAAAAGATATCATTGATCATAATATTAAATAGTAATGGACTACACACACTACCTTGTGGTGTGCCATTCTCAACTGTATATACCTCAGAGTATTCTGTACCTACCCTTACCTGAATTTTCCTGTTGAATAAAAAGTCCAAAACCCAGTTATATACCTTCCCACTTAATCCTAATGAATCTAATTTGATTAATAGACCCTCTTTCCAAAGCATGTCATAAGCTTTCTCTATATCAAAGAATACAGCTATTATTATCTCTTTATTAGTCTGTGCTTTCCTTATATCTGACTCTAAACACAATACGGAGTCCATTGTGTTACGACCTTTGCGGAACCCACTCTGATATGTAGAGAAAAGACCTTTGCTTTCTAAATAATAGGTTACTCTTTCAGTAACTATTCTTTCCATGATTTTACCTAGTTGTGATGTTAGTGCAATTGGTCGATAACTACCAGGGTCAGAAGGATCTTTCCCTGGCTTCAGAACAGGCACTATAATTGCATGTTTCCAGGCTTCTGGAAGTTGCCCAGATTCCCAAATTCTATTTAAAAATTTTAACACTATTTCCAGAGTACCAACTGTCATATTTGCAAACATTTTATAGCATACCATGTCTCTCCCTGGGGTGGTCTGTTTAGCAATACTAATTGCCTTCCTCAGCTCAAACATGGTAAAAGGCAAATTCAAAGGGTCATCTGAACTCTCTTTCTTGTCTAAGACAGTTGGGTGTTTCCTTAAAACTTGACTTCTCATTACTTTAGCCTCTTCAGTGAGATTTCTAGAGCTATGCACTCTCCTGAATGTTTGTGCTAAAAGTTCAGCCTTTTCGGAGTTGTTAACTGCTACTACCTCTCCACTATTTAGCACTGGTAACTCATGATTCCTCCTGACACCTCCCATTCTTTTTATCATGCCCCATATATCAGCCAGCTTCACAATCCTACCTATAGTATTACAATATTCTCTCCAAAAGCTACGTTTCTGTGTTTTAACCGTTTTCCTCACAACTGCCTGTGCATGTTTATATTCTATCAAGGCATCTTGAGAGTGATGTTTTTTTTTCAGGTATTTAAAAGCCTTATTCCTTGCTTTAACTGCTTTACTGCAGTTTCCATTCCACCAAGGTACATTCTTACCTCTCCTGTTTCCTTTAGTTTTAGGTATTGTTTCCTCCGCTGACTTTATTATCTCCTCAACCAGTATTTCATTAAATTCCTCTACACCAATTCTCTCCATCTCTTGCAGTTTAATACATCTTACTGCACAGATTACTTGAAAACTCTCCCAGTTTGCACTTTCCAGTTTCCACCTGGGTATCCCTTTAGTCTTTTCTTTACACAATTCTGATCCTACTCTAGTCATTATTGGATAATGGTCACTACCTATAGTAGTTTCCTTTACTACACTCCATGAGCTGATGCCAGCTATTGAACTAGATAAAAATGTTAAATCAAGCACTGAGTCTGTGTTGTTTAAACCATTATATCGTGTGCCTTCACCACTATTAATACAGACCAAACAATTATGATCAATAAATTCTTCTATTACTTTCCCATTTGAGTCTGTATGGTTACTTCCCCAAAGTGTATTGTGTGAGTTGAAGTCTCCACACCAAACCACATCACTTTGTACTGTTCCCATAATGTTCTGTAGGATATCTTCATCTAACTTTCCACATGGGTTATAATAGTTTACTATGTCTAAAGTGCCCCTTTTAGTCCATACCTTAATAACAATTGATTCATGTTCTTTATTGACCAATAGAACTTTGTAACCTATCCCATTTTGAATAAAAGTTGTAACTCCTCCCCCTCTTCCATTTTCTCTCTCTCTTCTAACTGTTGTATACCCCTTAATAATAAAATCTAACTCTGGCTTTAACCATGTTTCTTGTACGCAAATTATGTTTGGTTTCTCTTTTAATCTATCTATATACCTTTTGAATTCTTGGCCATTTGCAATCAAACTTCTAGCATTCCATTGTAAAATTATCAGTAACCTTAGACTAATCATAGCTAGATGTAGCCTGAGAGGATTGATGAACATTATCTGTGCTTAGATTGTCTCTGACCGTTTCCCATAGTAACCCCTTGATTCCTAGGTACTTCTCAGCTGATTTCACAATGATCTTAATTCTTTCAGTGCGACTCTTCGTCTGGGCTGAGCAGTTAATGATTTCTGCCATAAAGAACACAAAATCATTCTTATTAATGACTAGACCTTCGCTTTCCAACCTATGACCCCCTTCACAGTTACTTGAGGACCTAGCGTTATTGCCTTC
The DNA here is from genome assembly GCA_025447875.1 of Notarius cookei. NCBI lineage: Eukaryota > Metazoa > Chordata > Actinopteri > Siluriformes > Ariidae > Notarius > Notarius cookei. Next base: position 42,253,265 of record JAOEHH010000022.1, on the reverse strand, counting down.
CTTCTGTTTAGGTAATGGTATCGCTCTAGGGACTATCTTCACTGCTTCTGAGTAACTAATACCTTGGGTAGCTCTGACTTTCTGAACTTCTTTGGCTCGTTTACTAAACTCACAGCCCTGATAAGCCGCGCTGTGCTCACCTCCACAGTTACAACACCATTTGTAATCCTTATCACAATCGCTATACTCGTGTTCTTCACCACATTTACTACATCTCATCTTAGCTTTGCATACAGCTGCTGTGTGACCAAATCTTTGGCACTTGTAACAACGGAGTGGTGGCGGGATGTACAATTTAACCTCATAGCACATGTACCCAACAAACACCTTATCCGGCAACTTCTCCTCATCAAATGTGATCATTACAGAGAGGCTGTCACAGAGTTCACCGTTCCTCTTTGTCCTAAGTCGTTTAATTTCACTCACTTTTACATTCTTAATACTTTCTTTTAGTGCATCTGTAGTCACATTAGTTGGGATTCCAGTGATCACACCTCTAGTGAGTTTCTTATTAGCTTTAGTGCATTGCACTATCTTACCATTAACCTTCTTTACTTTTCATGCCCTCTCATATTGTTCTGCGTTTTTACAGAAAATTAGCAGTTGACCACCTCACAGTACCTTTGCACTTCTCACCTCTCCCATTTCCTTATTTAGACTTTTTGTAAGATGAATTGGACTCCATTCTCTGAAAGTGGCACCCTCCTGCACCAATTTAACAAACATTTTATACTGTTCCCCTTCATACCTTCTTATTGAATCAGATCTAGAATCCTCACACTCAGATTTTTTCCTCTTTTTCTTTTTATTCCGATAATAATCCCATTCCTCGCTCTGTTGAGTCCCGGTCCCACCAACCTCAAACTGCTCAGACTCTCCTGCCTCACTTCCTGTGCTGTCACTACCATCCTCCATCTCCTGGCCAGTCATAGCCCAGCTGTTGCCAACCGCCTGCCGATGTCTCACCCTGGCCAAGTCCCCTTCTGAGAATGGCCTTTTTATACGCAGCAGAGCAAACCAGGAAGTGAATGCCGGCAAGATGGAAGTCCCATCCCAGATCCAGATTAGCGCTGAACTAAGAGATAATAAATCCCTGGAGTGGAAGTCCGGGGCAGAGCATGACACATCGGGCATGTGTTAGGGTGCCCAGCTCCCCTTCACACCTCCAGCAGTCTGGCGTTTCCCTTATACCTAACATGAATAGCCTACTTGGGTACCAATCGAATCAATGAAAAATTTTGAATTAAATTAATCTTATTTTGATATCTCTGGAGACTTGTTTAGTGATTCCAACAATTGTATCCCAAACATTTTCTTCAATTTTTATGTTCAGGTCCCTCTCCCATAAGGTTTTCAGAGCTGTGTTGGACAAAAAAACAGTATTGTCCATAAGCATAGAGTAATAATGGGAAGCCCCATGTCCAATCTCTGTGATCCACAAAATCTCTTTAATGAGGTCCATGCCCTGAGGTGGTGTGCGCATAGAGCCAAAAGTAGTAACAAGGAGGTGTCTCAGCTGAAGATATCTCCAAAATTGATTGTTGGCTAGCTTGAATTGTTCAACCAGATTGTCAAATGACTTAAGGACACCATCTTTATAAAGATCACCCAGAGTATGTACCCCCTTAATCACCCCGGACTTCCACTCTGGATATTACTTATCTCCCAGGTCAGCGCTAATCCGGATCCAGGATGGGAATTCCATCTAGCCTGCATTTCACTTCCTGGTTCTCTCTGCTGTGTATAAATAAGCCGTTCTCAAACCCTGACTTTGCCAGAATGTCTTGTTTTGCTATTCTAGATGTTTCTGTGCCTTTATTGTGTTTCATGGTTTTTGCTCAAGCTATTTTTCTAGTTAATGGTTTTTGCACTAAGGGTTTTTTCTAGTTCATGTTTTTTTTGCTCTAGCGTTTTTGTCCTTGTCTGTCTTGTGTTTTTGTCAAGGTTTTTTTTGTCTCTTTTTACCTGGACTATTTTTGTCATTTGTTTTTGTCCTGTTTTTGCCATGCCCTTTTCCCTGGATTAAAGCACCTTATTTATTGGATTACTGTCCATGTTCTGCTTGTGGATCCTTATCTCACCACACCTCCACCACCCCTAACAGTACGTTCTGGCCAACATGGATCCAGCAGAACTCACCCGTCTGAGAATGGCCATCCAGCAGCAAGGGACTCTCCTTGGGACCCATCAACAAGACCTCCAGCAGATCACCAGAACCTCGCCACCCTGTCCAACTCACTTAACCTCCTCACCACACAGATGCAGCGCTATCAAGCCATGCCTACCCCTGCCCAGTTGTCTCCTACTTCAGCTCCTGCCACTGCTTTTCTCCATGAGCCAAGACTCCCAGTGCCTCAGCCCTACGACGGAGAGCCAGATACTTGCAGATCATTCCTATCTCAATGCTCATTGATCATGGAGCTGCAACCTCTGACCTTCCCCACAGGATGCTCCCAGGTGGCATATATCATCATGCTCCTCACCGGCAAGGCCAGGGAGTGGGGAACAGCAGTCTGGGACGCTGTTGCTCCAGTTTCAAAGATTTCTCTGAGGAGATGGGGCAAACTTTCAACTGCTCTCTGTCTAGCCAGGAGGCAGCTAGGGAACTCATGGAGCTGCAGTAGGGGTCCCGGTCTGCCTCGGACTACGCCATCGTGTTCTGGACATTGGCGACATCATGCGGTTGGAATGAGAGTGCCCAGGTCGATGCGTTCCTGCATGGCTTGTCCGACGCCATTAAGGATGAATTGGTATCGTGGGAACTGCCATCAGACCTCTCTAGTCTCATGGACCTCGCCAACCGTATCGACACCCGGTTCCAGCAATGGAGGAGAGAGAAGGCCTGCCCCAGCTTCACCTCCTCTCCACCTCCCGCCTTGTCCGTTGAACCCATGTAGGTAGACCAGGTACGGGTGTCAGCGGAGGAACGACAGTGCCAGCGGAGTACAGGGGCCTGTTTCTACTGCAGTCAGCGAGGACACATCTGTCAAGCCTGCCCGCTAAAGGGACCGAGAGCACCAGTGAATCGAGGGGCCCTGGTGGGCAACACTCAGAACCAGCCCCCTGATAATCGACCATTACTCCCTGTCATAGTCATCCATGACAACCGGCATTACCATCTCCAGGCCCTTGTCAACTCGGGGGCGGACAGGAACCTGATCTGCTCCGCCACCACCAAGTGTCTGGGAATCCCGCTACTCGCCCTTGACATCCCTCTCACAGTCCTGACACTCAATGGCACCGGCTTGACCACCATCACCCACCTTACTGCCCCGCTCACCCTGAGGATTTCCAGCAACCACTCAAACCATCCAACTCCACGTCATGAACAACCCCCACGTACCCATCATCCTAGGATTACCTTGGTTAACGCAGCACAACCCCCACCTAAACTTGGCCGATAACGCCATCCAAGGCTGGAGCCATTCCTGCCTTGCTTCCTGCCTGAACTCCGCTCTGCCTCCCGCCAAACCACCGCAGCCTTCAGTCAGTGAGTTTCCCGACTTCTCTCAAGTGCCTCCAGAATACCTGGACTTAAGATTCGTCTTCAGCAAGACCCAAGCAGTGTCCCTCCCTCCTCACAGACCCTATGACTGTGGAATCAACCTCCTGCCCGGGACGACGCCACCCAAAGGGTGACTCTACTCCCTCTCTCTTCTGTCGAAAGGCAAGCTATGGAGAAGTACATCTCCGAGTCTCTGGCAGCTGGGATCATCCGCCCTTCCTCCTCCCCAGCAGGGGCGGGATTCTTCTTTGTGGAGGACAAGTCGCTCTGCCCCTGCATTGACTATTGAGGTCTGAACGCCATCACGGTCAAGAACCGCTACCCACTACCGCTCATGACCATGGCCTTTGAACTACTCCAGGGAGCCAAGATATTTACCAAGTTGGACTTACGCAATGCCTACCATCTCATCAGGATCAGGGAGGGGGACGAGCAGAAGACAGCCTTTAACACCATCACTGGCCACTATGAGTACCTCGTGGTCCCTTTCGGCCTGACCAACGCACCCACAGTCTTCTAGGCACTCGTCAACAATGTCCTAAGGGACTTAACATCTTTTTCGTGTACCTGGATGACATCCTGATCATCTCTCACTCCCTGGAGGAACATCAGGGCCACGTCTGGCAGGTCCTCCAGCGCCTGCTAGAAAATAAGCTGTTCGTCAAGGCAGAAAAGAGCGAATTCCACCAGAGCTCTGTCTCCTTTCTGGGGTTAATCTCCCCAGCTAGGATCCAGATGGACCCCCTCAAGCTTGAGGCAGTCGTTAACTGGCCCACCCCATCCTCGCGACGAGAGCTCCAGCGTTTCCTGGGATTCGCCAATTTTCTACAGGCGCTTCATCCACGACTTCAGTATGGTGGCCAGACCTTTCACTGCCTTGACCTTGATTAAGACTTCGTTCAAGTGGGGGGAGGAAGCAGAGACAGTCTTCTCCATGCTGAAGTGCAAGTTCACCACAGCACCCATTCTCACCATATCCGATCCAACCAAACAGTTAATCATGGAGGTCGACGCTTCCGAGTCTGGGGTCAGAGCCATTCTCTCCCAGAGGGCCAACAATAACAAGGTCCACCCCTGCTCCTTCTCTCACTGGCTGTCCCCTGCTGAATGAAATTACGACATCGGTGGCAGAGCTGTTGGCTGTCAAGCTAGCTCTGGAGGAGTGGAGGCACTGCCTCAAGGGGTCGGATCTCCTTCCTTGTCTGGACCGACCACAAAAACCTAGAATACCTCAAGTCCACCAAACGCCTTAATTCACAGCAAGCCTGATGGTCTCTTCTTCTCCCGGTTCTGATTCATGCTCTCCTACCGCCCAGGCTCCAAGAACGGCAAACCCGGTGCCCTGTCCAGAATATTCTTTGCCCACCAGGAGGAGTCTAGTATGCCCAAAACCATCCTCCCTCCACGCTGTCCGGTGGGGGCCACCACTACACCACCGTGCCGCCCCATTTCTTTTCTCTAGAGAAAAAAAATAGAGTTCTTCTCGCCCTCCTCAAGCCATTTGGCCCTTGACCTGATAAAGGCCCTCTTTGCCAAATCTATATAAAAATCGTCAAGTTGCAAGCCAAGTTTTTCCTTTTCTGTCTCTTCTTCTTCTGTAATATTTTCTATAGACAGTTCATCTATCCTATTGAGTAAGTCTGCCTCAAATTGACGTTTAGAGGCTTTGATCATTTTAGATCTCTTGATAGCAATATGCCTTGCCTTGTACTTAAACTTCCATTTTTGTTTACATATTAGGTCTTTAATACTATTGTTAAATGTTTCTTTTAATAAGTTATTTTTTCCAATAGCCTCGTAATTGTGTATTATCCCATTGGCCTCCTAGTTTAATTATCAATTTATGATCAGACAATGGTGCAAAAGAATGTGAGATGTTCTTAACAAAGTTTATGGCTGATTGGGAAACTAAAAAAAGATCAAAATCTTGATTTAAGTGTTGAGTTTTTGTTTGACCAGGTGAAGTCCAATAAATCAGGGTTAAAGAATCGCTAAGTGTCTACTAAGGAGAGACCAGAACATAAAGATAAAATCAAATTATTTACAAGAAGACCTTGACTTGATTTTGGGGGGAATCTATCTACACTAGGGTCAACACATTCCTTAAAGTCACCTCCAAAGATAATATAAGAGTCAACATATTTTCCAAGTAGTAATTTGGCACTATTCAATATTTGATTGAATAGTGTTTTGTTGGATGAATGTGAATTATAGCCATATATATTACATAAAATAAAAAGGCCATTTTCTTGTTTAATGACAATCATCACCCATCTACCTTCAGGAGATTTCATTGTCTCTAATACTTCCCCTTTAAATCTATGTAAATGTATAGCAACCCCTGCTGAGTTATTGCTCCCATGATTATAATGTATAGTATTCCCCCATTGTGATCTCCATAACTTAACATCCAGCTCAGTTGATTGAGTCTCTTTGAGCAAAACAATGTCTGCCTTGCTTCTTTTACAAAATAAAAATAAAGCTTTCCTCTTCACATTATCATGCATTCCTCTCACATTTAAGGACAAAATAGACAAAGACTTAAAAACATAATCCATAAAGACAACAATTAACACTTACCCAGAACTTGAAGAAACTTACTACAAACTCACCTACCAAGGAGAGGTGGATGACAACTTAGCAACTTTTAGGCTAACAGTGTGAGGATATACAGGATTTCTATTAAGAATACAAAGAATCCCAATGTAAGTTACCCTTATAAAATTAAATAAAAAGCCAAATGAAAATTCTCTTATCTTTAAACACTTGCTGTGTAGCCTACTTATAAAATTTCCTTTAGAGTTCAATGGAAAAAGACATATGAAAAAGGTTTTCAAAAGGGTCAAATGTGAGCTGGGCAGCCCATTGAGTTTGAGTGAAGAGATTTATCCACACAAAAAAGAGTTCAATAAAGTGTCCAGTTGAATATGAGTATTCCCCTTTAAATCTCGTTTATTCAGCCAGTCAGTGTAGTTGACCCTAACCCTAACCCAGATTTCCAAGTAAAAACAGCTTTAGTTTTTCTTATTAGACATCTGAGAAGTTGTACTTCTTCCCATCGATGAGGGCATATGAGCTCTTGAAAGATGCTTTCTTGCCCTCTTCACGAGCCTTCTTAACTAAGGGCCAAAGTTTCTCCCTCGCTGCTCTGTCCTCTGCAGAAAGGGACTCTGTGATAGAGAGCTGTTTAGATTGAAGATACTTGGATTTCCTCGCAGCATTCCAGACTGCGTCTTGAACTCGTCGGACTGCGAAGAGGATGATTATGGATCGATTCTTCCCTTCTTGCTTGGGTCCGAGACGGTGGACAATGTCGACTCCTGCTTGCAAATGGTCACACACGTCAGGTGCCACCTGCTGAAGGATGCCTATAACTCTCTTTTTCACGTTCTCCCTGTCAGACTCCTTTAGACCATGAAGGTTCAAAAACCATTTCCAGCCATAATGGCGGGATTCATCCAGTGCAGTTTTTAGGCTATGATTTTCCATTTTCAAAGCTTGAACCTCTTTGTCCATTCGATGCAGTTCTTTCTTATTTTCTCCCACATCTACCACAAGTTGTTTCACCGTAACAGAGAGGCTCTCTATTTCTTTCGAGGTAGCATGAGTTGTTTTCTCAATTGTTGAAATCTTTTGAAACATTGCATCATGCTTAACAGATAGTTCACGGATAGCAGCTAAAATGTCCATATTACTTTCAGTGTTAGTCATAGCCGGCATCCCTGTTTCCTCGCGCTTACTTTTCTTTCTTGCGGGTTTCACAGGAGTAGCTGGCTCGGTAGCTACGGTAAAATTACAGTCAAATGATGGACTTGAGTCGAACCGAGTTTTACCGTCTTCCTCACCCGAATCCACCGGTGAATGCACTATATCCATATCCTGCAGCATCTTCTTCTTAGATTTTCCTTTCCCTTGTTTCTTTTTTTTTTGCCTATACACTCAACTATGTGTTAAATCTATATTACACACTATTATTACTCAAAATCGTAGTTAAACTAGTTGTCAGTCCACTTCACTTGAAGTTGTTAACGAGCGTAAATTCACATGTCTATCCACAATGACACCATCTTGGCCCCCCGGGCTTTTAGTTCCCACCTCTACATGGCGGTGTGAATACCATGACGAAGACGTGACGCTGACGCTTTCTAGCTCATTTACATGTTTGAGTCCAGATCCTTTTCAACATTAACAATGGAGAATCAGAGTCCGACCTGTCTAGAAACTTCCAGCAGGTGAATTAGTTCTCTTTCTGAGGCCTGAGTTTAAAACCAGGAAAATGT
>JAOEHH010000022.1:42092808-42105873 GCA_025447875.1 Notarius cookei | reverse complement strand
TTTAATTCCAGCTTGTAATGTGACAAAACAGGACAAACACCAAGGGGGATGAATACTTTTGCAAGACACTGTACATTCACACGCTTTTAGGTGGATTTTTTTTTTTGTATTTTGACTATTTTCTACATTGTGTACTGCCAATGCTGAAGATGTCAAAACTATTAAATGGTACATATATGGAAATATGTGGTAAGCAAAAAAGTCTTAAAACAAACAAAATGTATTTGATATTTTAGGTTCTTTAAAGGATCCAGTGTTTACCTTGATGACGCTTTGCACACTATTGGCATTATCTTAACCAGCTTCATGAGGTAGTTACCTGGAATGCTTTTCAATTAACAGGTGTGCCTCATCAAAAGTTAATTTGTGTAATTTCTTGCCTTCTTAATGTGTTTGAGATCAAACAATAAATAGTAAATAATAAAAATACAGTAAATAGTTCTATTCCACAACTGTAGTAATCCATATTATGTCAAGAACCGAACAACTAAGTAGAGAGAAATGACATCCATCATTAATTTAAGACATGAAGTGACCTTTAAATAATAAAAATAAAGAAAAACACTGAATTAGAAGGTGTGGCCAAACTTTTGACTGATAATGTACAAGTCCAAATCAGAAAAAGTTGGGACTGTGTGGAAAATGCAAAAAAAAAAAGAAAAGAAAAACAATAATTTCTAAATTTACTTTGACTTGTATTTCATTGCAGACAGAATGAACCCAAGATATTTCATGTTTTGTCTGGCCAATTTCATTTTATTTGTTAATATACACCCATTCCTGCATTTCAGACCTGTAACACGTTCCAAAAAAAGTTGTGAAGGGGGCAATTTAGGGCTAATAATGAAGTAAAACAATTAAATAATGATGCGATGTGAAACAGGTGATGTCAACAGGTGATTGTAATCATGATTTGGTACAAAATCAGCATCCAAGAAAGGCCTAGTCTTTGAGGAGCAAAGATGGGCTGAGGATCTCCAGTTTGTCAACAAATGCATGATAAAATAATTGAATTGTTTAAAAACAATGTTTCTTAAGGAGAGATAGGAAGGGATTTGGATATTTCACCCTCTACGATGCATGATATCATTAAAAGATTTAAGGAATCTGGAGGACTTTTGGTGTGTAAAAGACAAAGGCTCAAGCTGAATCTGAACACCTGTGATCTCTGATGCCTCAGATGGCACTGCATCAAGAACTGTCATTCATCTATAGCTGATAAAACCACATGGGCTCGGGATTACTTTGGAAAACATTTGTCAAGCTCTACAATATGGAGTTACATCCACAAACACCAAGTAAAATTTTACTGTGCAGAAAGGAAACCTTATGTTAACTGTGTCCAGAAGCACCATCGACTTCTCTGCGCTTGGAGGCATCTGGAATAGACCATCACACAGTGGAAGCATATATTGCGGACAGATAAATCAGTTTTCCAGGTCCATCCATCCATCTATTTTCTTCTGCTTATCTGAAGTTGGGTTGCAGTGGCAGCAAGCTAAGCAGGGTATTCCAGGTGTCCATGTCCCCAGCATCCCCAGTTCCAAGGTGCTCCCAGGCCAGATGAGATATATAATCTCTCCAGCATGTTCTGGGTCTACCCCAAGGTGTCCTCCCAGTTGGACATGCCCAGAAAACCTCTAAAGGGAGGTGCCCAGGAGGCATCCTAATCAGATGCCCAAACCACCTCAGCTGACTCCTTTCATCATGAAGGAGCAGCAGCTCTACTCCGAGATCCCTCTGGACATCTGAGCGCCTCACCCTATCTCTATGAGCCCAGCCACTCTATGGAGAAAGCTAATTTCAGCTGCTTGTATCTGTGATCTCATCCTCTCAGTCACTACCCAAAGTTTATGACTGTAGGTGAAGGTTGGAATGTAGATTGACTGGCAAATCGAAAGCTTTGCCTTCTGGCTCAGCTCTCTCTTTACCACAAAGGTACGGTACAATGCCACCATTACTGCTGATGCTGCCCCAATCTGCCTGTCCATCTCACACTCCATTTTCCATCACTTGTGACCCCGAGATACTTGAACTCCTTCACTCAGGGTAGCAACTTACTCCCAACCTGGAGGGAGCACCCCATCTTATTCCAGGACTTTTTCCAGGATCTTGGGGTAGACCCAGAACATGCTGAAGAGATTATATATCTCATCTGGCCTGGGAGCACCTTGGGATCCCCAGTAGGAACTGGGGTTGCTGGGGACAGGGACAGCTGGAATACCCTGCTTAGCTTGCTGCCACTGTGACCCAACTTCAGATAAGCAGAAGAAAACAGATGGATGGATGGATGGACCTGGAATACTGATTGAACACCATGTGCTCTGGATTAAAGTTCATGACCATAGGTGAGAGTTGGAACATAGATTGACTGGTAAATCAAAAGCTTTGCCTTCTGGCTCAGCTCTTTCTTTACCACAAAGGTACAAGTACAGTACAATGCCCACATTACTGCTGATGCTGCCCCAATCTGTCTGTCCATCTCATGCTCCATTTTACCATCACTCGTGACCCTGAGATACTTGAACTCCTTCACTTGGGGTAGCAACTTACTCCCAACCTGGAGGGAGCACTCCATCTTATTCCAGGACTTATTCCAGGACCTTGGGGTAGACCCAGAACATGCTGGAGAAATTATATATCTCATCTGGCCTGGGAGCACTTTGGGATCCCCAGTAGGAATTGGGGTTGCTGGGGACAGGGACACCTGGAATACCCTGCTCAGCTTGCTGCCACTGTGACCCAACTTCAGATAAGCAGAAAAAAAATAGATGGATAGATCTGGAATACTGATTGAACACCATGTGCTCTGGATTAAAGCGCAAAAGGACCATCCAGACTGTTACCAGCAACAAGTCCAAAAGCCAGGGTGGGTCATGATATGGGGTTGTGACAGTGCCTGTGGCAAAGGTAACTTACGCTTCTGTGATGGAGCATTAATGCAGAGAAGTACACTGATTTTGGAGCAACATATTCTGCCTTCAAGATGACATCTTTTCCAGGGATATTTCAACAACACAATGCAAAACCACATTCTGCACACATTACAAAGGCATGACTGTGGAAGAAGAGGGTGTGTCCTCTCTGAACCCAATAGAGAATGTGTGGAGAATTTAGAAATGAAAAATATGACAACGATGACCCTGTACTGTTGCACACTTTATGACCTGTTTGCAGGAAGAATTGGACAAAATAACACCTGAAACGTTTCATCACTTGGTGTCTTCAGTGCATAAACATATTTTAAGTGTTGTGAGAAGGAATGGAAACATTGTAAATTGGTAAATGCTTTAAGGTCCCAACTTTGTATGAAATGTGCTACAAGAACCAAATTTGAAATAAGTGTTTATTTTGAAAAAAAAATAAAATCATGAGGTAAAACATCAAATAATGTGCTGTTGTATAGTTTTGAGTGCAATACAGGTCATAGATTATTTACAAATCATTGTTTTTATTTTTAATTTCAATTTCAGCACATGGTCACAACTACTTCTGATTTGGAGTGGTATGTGGCTTAAGTGAATTAATGAAGCATTTATCTTAAATGTTACATTACATTTATTGCATGGAGAGCCCTTATGTGCCAAGAGTTTATAATTTTGCTTTTGGCAAATTTGTTTTTGTGCTGCAAAGTTATTAATGTTGACTTTTGAGCTACAATAAATTGAATTGTGTTCTTATTTAAAATTCATGTCCTCTCACCTCATGCCAGTATTTATTGTGATGAACTCAATTTGTGGCATTCACATATGTTAATAAGCCCTCATTAACCATGTCCCCATTTTAGTTAATTAACTCAAGGGAACTGGGATAAACATTGCATTATATTTCTGAAGGACAGTTTATTCTGAAAGTATTGCAGTCTGCAAAGTGTAGATAAAGCGGTTTTAAGCAGAAACAGGAGCAAATATTATTATTTTCCTGATTCTGAACCAACGAAAGATTTCAAAAATGTGCTCCAAAAATGTGCAAATAAGTAAGTAAGTAAATGAATGAATGAATGAATGTGATCAAATTTGAATGATTCAGTTTTGGATTTTCTGAAGCTCAAAGTCTTCATGTTGGTAGCAGTAGCCAAGGAAACAAAAGACTCACTGGAGTGACAGAAGAAATAGTGCAGGTTGGTGCATGGTTCATCACTGAACAGTCCGTTAGTAACCACTCCACAGCTCCCCATAATTCTTTCAGAATTATCAGGTTGTCCAGAAGCCCAAAGGGGGTTTGAAATATTGGTCCTGTCTGACCACTTCCAAGTGTGTCTATATAGGCCAATCCAGGAATCACTCTGGCTATCCCTCAGCTGCCTTAATATGTTGTTGTCTGAGCTGTTAAGAGAACTGGCTAAGTCTGTGTGATGTGTTCTGCAGTAAGCCTGAGCTTCAGGCCAGGTCACTAGACTGTTGACGGCAATGAACTTGTCAGCACCACTGAAGTTAGCTGTGGAAAAAAAAAAGATAAAAATAAAATTGTAAACATTTTCTCTGCACCTGCCTCCACTAAAATGTGATTCCAATACACCAATATTCAATATATTTACAGGTGCATCTAAAAAAATTAGAATATCATGAAAAAGTTCAATATTTTCAATGTTATTTAAGAAAAAAAAATTAGCATATTTTACACTCCTTACACCTAAACTAAAAGGTTTCAAACATTTTTCTATTTTAAGTCAGTAATGACATTGAGAGCGATAGCTCTAACCAAACTACAAACATGGCTTCTCAGAACTACAACGCCCAAGAAGCACAGTGCTCCCTGTCACCAGCTTATTGAAGTCAGCTGTCTCTCATTCACATCTAATCAGCCATGCTACTTAAACCCCTCTCTCACTGCGAAGTATCGTTCTGAGTTTACCTAGTCATACCAAGCTTTATCTGTTCTGCCTGCTTTCCTGTTTCTTTGACCCTCGCTATTGCTATTTCCCCACTACATCTCTCGTCTGCTCTATATTGCTCTGTTTACCAATTGACCGACTCTTGCCTGCCTTTGACTACTCTTTGAGTTTTGCGATTTGGCTATGTCTTCACTTTGCTTCCCCGCTCTCCTCTGCATATGCATCTGTAAGTGTCTGCATCCTGACAGGATACTTTGCCTAACATGGATGCAGCAGAGGAGGCAAAGCAGACTGCTTTGAATGCTCAGGGACGCCTCTTGGGCGAACATCAACAGATGCTTGCAGACCTCAGCACCAGGATGGCACAGCTAGCAGCTGTAATATCGCAGGTCTTCCTAATGCACCCTGAAGCTTCTCTGAGCCCTGCACCACTGTTCCCCATTCTGGAGAAATACACCGGTGATGCCCTCACTTGCAAGGGATTTCTACTTCAATGCTCCATGTACTTCTCGACCATGCCGAACACCTCAGAGGAAGTAAGATCACAAAGTTTCTTTCATTTCTCACCAATAAAGCACTACAATGGGCTAGTGCAGTATGGAGGAAGGGAGAGGAGCACACAACATTGTATGAATGTTTTATTGAACTATTCAAGTGAGGTATTTGATCATGAACCTGAGGGGATTGAAGTTGGTGACAGCTTACTCACCATCACCCAGGGTTCCAAGGGAGTTGTAGAGTATGCTCTGGATTTTTGAACTCTTGCAGCTGCTAGTGATGGAATGAGCTGTATATAAAAGCAGTGTTTCATCAAGGTCTTTGCCTAGAGAAATTAAGTGAACTGGTATGCAGATATGAGCATCTAACCTTGGACTCCCTCATTGACCTAGCAATTTGATTGGATCATCTACTTTCCAACCGACCCTCTCTTAGGGGAGACACCAAGCCTGTTCAGACTACTGATATGTCAACACTCATGGAAATTTCTCAAACTCATCTAAAATGCTCCGAACAAGAGAGAAGGAGACAAGAGGGTCTCTGCTTCTATTGCGGGAGTTCAGGTAATCATATCACCAAGTGTCCAGTTTGTCCGTGTCGGGCCAACCCTGCTGAAATTCCCCCTGATCTGGTGAGTCCAATCAGAAACTTTAACTCACAGTCTTTCAAAGTACCTGTTTTGCTGAAACTGGCATCCTCAACATGTGTGCTGTCTGCCTTTATAGACTCTGGGGCAGAAGGAAATTTCATCGATAGCTCAATTGTCCAGAAGTTTGATCTGCTCACAACCCCTCTGCGAAGTCCACTCAGCATCAGGACCATTGATGGAGGACCAATAGGAGATGGCCTGGTCACCATTAGAACTACTCCTGTTCATATTCAGGTGGGAGCACTCCACTCTGAACTCATCTCTCTCTATGTCACTTCCACCATTAACCATGATATCATTCTGGGATATCCATGGTTGCAGCTCCACAACCCTTTAATCTCCTGGCAGAATAAAGAAATCCTCCAACGGTCATCCACATGTTCCAGAACTGTCTCTCTCACGTTCTCAACTCTCTCAGCTCTACTTCTGTGGAGAGTCCACAGCCTAATTCAGTACAGAATGTTCCAGAGTGCTATTCTGACCTCAAAGAAGTATTTAGTAAAGGTAAAGCCTGTAGCTTGCCACCACATTGTCCCTACAACTGTGCCATCGATCTTCTGCCAGGTACGTCACCTCCATTCAGCCGTATTTATCCCCTTTCTCAAAGGGAACAAACTGCCATGGAGAATTACATCCAAGAGGCCCTCAAGCAAAGGTACATATGTCCATCGAAGTCACCAGCTTCGGCGGAGTTCTTCGTCATGGAAAAGAAGGGAGAAGGCCTTCGACCCTGTATTGATTACAGAGGACTCAACGAGATCTCTGTCAAGTATCCTTATCCTCTTCCACTAGTTTCATCTGCATTAGAACTACTTCAAACTGCCGAGATATTTTCTAAGCTGTATCTGCACAGCGCATATAACCTTGTCAGAATCAAGGAAGGAGATGAGTGGAAGACTGCCTTCAGCACTACTGCCGGCCATTTTGAATACTGGGTAATGCCATATGGGCTTTCTTCAGTGCCCACTGTCTTTCAGTGTCTCATTAATGATGTGTTTCAGGACATGTTGGGAAGATTTGTCATTGCTTATATTGACAATATTCTGATTTACTCACCAGATGAGGAGAGTCATCTGGGACATGTCAAATCTGTTCTCCAGTGTCTATTGGAGAACCACCTCTATGTAAAAGCTGAGAAGTGTAAGTTTCATCTATGTCAAATTTCCTTCTTGGGGTTCGTCGTCAGTCCAGAAGACATCAGCATGTATACCTCCAAGGTGTCTGCCATCACGTCTTGGCCTGTACTCATGTCAGTGAAGGAACTCCAATGTTTCCTATGGTTTGCCAACTTCTATCATTGCTTCATCAGAGGTTTTAGTATGATTGCTGATCCTTTAATGGCCCTATTAAAGAAGGGACCCAAACGCCTCCAATGGAACCTCGCAGCTGAGGCAGCCTTCAATTGACTCAAGACCCCCTTCACAGTTGAAGTAGATGTCTCTGAAACCAGGGTAGGCAATGTTCTCAATCATTCTCAGTGTTTCGGTGAGAAACTCGAACTTCACCCAGTGGCATTCTTCTCGAAAAAACTCATCTCTGCAGAAAGAAACTACGATGTTGGGGGCAGAGAACTGTTAGCCATCAAGCTGGCTCTTGAGAAGTGGAGGCACTGACTAGAGGGAGCTACACACCCCTTCATGATATTAACCGACCGGAAGAACCTAGAACACCAAAAAACTGAATCCACACCTAGCCAGATGGGCACTCTTCCTCACACGTTTTCAATTCATGACCTCCTTTCTTCCAGGTTCCAAGAACTCCAAGGTGGATGCTCTCTCATGTGTCTTCAACCCATCACTTCGTAACCCTGAGTCTCACCCGATTATCACACCTGACTGTTTCGTCCAGACTATCACCTGGGACTTGGACCAAGAGATAAGCATCTTCCTGGCCTCCTCTACATCACTAAACATCTCTGAGGGAGACTCATCACATGGGCACATGCATCTCCTGCCACGGGCCATCTAAGTAACCAATGGACTCACCAGATGCTAAAGAGTAAGTACTAGTGGGAGAACATGTGAACTGAGATGAACCAGTTCATTGCTTCCTGCTCTGATTGTGCCCAGGCAAAAGTTCTGCGAACCCCTCCCTCTGGTAAACTCCGTCCACTCCCTGTACCTCAGAGACCCTGGTCCCACCTGGCCATCGATTTCACAACAGACCTGCCACCATCTCAAGGTAACACCACCATCATGGTCACCATGGACAGATTTTCCAAGGCACTGAGATTCATTCCATTACCTGGCAAACCTACTGCATTCCAGGCTGCTGAACTGTTATTTCAGTATGTTTTCAGATACTTTGGCATTCCAGAGGACATAGTCAGAGACCATGGTCCCCAGTTCATTTTGAGATTATGAACCTGTTTCATGGAATGATTAGGAGTCTCAGTGAGCCTAATGTCTGGATATCATCCCCAGTCCAATGGCCAGGTAGAGAGGGCTAACCAGGAGATTGGTTGTTTCCTTTGGATTTTCTGCATGAGGAACCAGGGGGACCGGTCTCGATTCACCCTGTGGGCCAAGTATGCACATACTTTGCTTAAGCACTCTGCTACACAACTAACACCATTTCAGTGCATGCTCTGTTACCAGCCACCCTGCTCCCCTGGGATGATGCACCCACTCAGGCTCAAGCCAGTTGAGGAGTGGTTTTCACAAAGTCAAGCAATTTTGGGAGGAGGTTCACCAATGTATTCAGACAGTAAATCCCAACTATAAGGAGTACGCCGACAAGCATAGAAGTGACAACCTAGAGTTTGCATCTGGAGACAGAGTATGGATGTCCACGAGAGATCTCAAGGAATTCAACATATGCAAGAGGCTTCAGGCACACTACATCGGTCCCTACAAGATACTCTGCATCAATGAAGTCTCATACCGACTAGAGCCCCCACCACACTGCCATATAGCCCCAACCTTTCATGTCTCATGTCTGAAACCAGCCATTCAAGGTCCTCTTGCTAAGAATGCTCCTGCCCAAAATCAGCTTCATCTTAGCCTAGAAGGAGAACCCATCTACCAGGTGAACAGAATACTCAACTCTAGATGCAGAAGAGGACAGTTAGAATATCTGGTAGACTGGAAGAGCTATGAACCAGAGGAACAAAGCTGGGTAGGAGCCAAAGACATTCTAGATCCACTGTTCACACAGGAGTTTCAGTCACAGCACCCTGACAAGCCTGCACCAAGGGGGAGAGGGCACCCCAGGAAAAACATAGCTCCCAGAGGGAGCTCCTTGGGGTGTGTGTGTTCTATCAGTAATGGTGTTGAGAGCAATAGCTCTAACCAAACTACAAACATGGTTTCTCAGAACTACAACGCTCAAGAAGCCTCTTCTAGTTTTCCAATTTGGCTATGTCTTCAGTTTGTTTCCCTGCTCTCCCCTGCATATACATCCATACTGTAAGTGCCCACACCCTGACGTTTTAATTTTGATAATTATGGCCTGCAGCACAAAAAATAAACATATCTCAAAATATTAGAATATTTCATTTCAAGTTTGAGTAAATTACTATTCAAACAGTATAAATACAGTGTATCTCTCAGTCTAGTTCAGTACACACAATCACAATCATGGGGAAGACTGCTGACTTGACAGTTGTTCAGAAGACGGTCATCGACACCCTCCACATGGAGGATAAGCCACAGAAGGTGGCTGGAAAATGTTCACAAGCAACAGAGATGACCACAGACATGAGAGGATTGTCAAGAAAAGTCGATTCAAGAACTTGGGAGAGCTTCACAAGGACTGAACTGAGGCTGGTGTCAGTGCATCTTGAGCCACCATGCACAGATGTCTTCAGAAAAGGGGCTACAACTGTCACATTCTTAATATCAAGCCACTCCTGAACCAGCTTTATGGAGATGTCGAATTCTTTTTCCAGCATGACTTAGCACCTGCCCACAATGCCAAAACTACTACCAAATGGTTTGCTGACCATGATATTACTGTGCTTGACTAGTCAGCCAGCTCATCTGAACTGAACCCCAGAGAGAATCTATGGTTAACTGTCAAGAGGAAGATGAGAAACAGACGAGCTGAAGGCTGCCATCAAATCAATCTGGACTTCAATAACACCTCAGCAGTACCACAGGCTGATCACCTCCAAGCCACACCGCACTGATGCAGTAATTCATGGTAAAGGAGCCCCAACCAAGTACCGAGTGCATAAATTAACATATTTTTCAGAAGTTGAACATTTATTTTAAATCCTCAACTTATTATTACATTTATTAAATGTATTAATCTTAGGAACTATTCTAATAATCTGGATACTGGATTTCTGATTTTCATGAGCTATAAGCCATAATCATAAAACAAAAAAGGCTTGAAATATTTCACTTTACATGTAATGAATATAGAATATATGAATGAAACCTTTTTGAATTAAATTATAAATAAAAATTCATTTTTACAATATTCTGATTTTTTTTTTTAGATGCTCCTGTATTAGAGAAACCTTGGCTCATCTTTCCCAATCATGTACTAGAGTGAGTAAAATGGTGGGAAACACTTCGACTCATAAATTATGTTGAAAAAGCAGCCATCAAAACAAATTAAAGTCAGGATATTGACTCACCATCGTAGCATATGAAAACTCTTAGAAATTGACATGATGTATCCATCCAGAAACCATATGCAGCCAACATAACACATGATTCTATCCCAAGAGCATTATTAGGCTGTCCAGAGGCCCAGTTGGTATAAGTGAGATCTTTCAGTAGAAGATCATTTAAGGACCAGCGCCAGCTAGTATGATCATCATACAATCCGACCCAGGCAGATGTTGCCAGACCTTTGCTTGCTGCTTCTTTCTTCAACCTTAACCAATCAGTATCACTTAGGACTGTTGCCAAGTCAGTATACATTGCCCTGCAGTAATTCTGTGCATCAGCCCATGACTGCAGTGTCATGATCAGGTCATACTTGTGAGAGACATTTCCCATGATTGAGACCACAACTGGAACTAAACCTGTTGGTGACATTTTATAGTAAGAAATAGTATACTAATAAATTTATGTTCCAGTACAGTCAACTTGAATTGGTGAATGTTTGAAAAATGATTTGATTTTAATAAAGAATGAAGTTTACAATCCATAATTAAATCTTCTTGTTCAGCCTGTCATTTGCCATTTAAAAAAAAAAAAATCCTGAATAATAATTTAATAATCCAGAAACAATAAAAAGGACAGAAAAGTGAACATTTACACCATTTCATTTCATTGCCATCTGAGTCTTTGGGAACTGATTGCTAGCAATTGTGAAAACTTGGCTGGATGGTGCATTTTAAAAAAAACAAACAAACAAACAAGCAAAGTAGATTTTAAATATAATCCTATAACTCACTTGTCTGATGTCTATTTCTGACATTTTTCACCACTGATATTCTGATAACAGGCACAGAATGTCAAAAGCCAAAGAGCATTTTTAATTATGTTCTTATTTTCATTACTATTGTTTGTAAGCTGGCAGTTTATTGTTGGTCTAATTTAATTTTTCTCATATGTTTTTATTTTATTGTTCTTTTGGTCAGACCTTAGACTGAAGACCTACTGTATGCACAATTAAAAAAGATTTGTTTCCTTCTTTTTTCCTGTTGTCCTATTTCTGACCAATAAATAACGGCATTATCTGCATGTATTCTACAGTCCTAAACACACATCAGACAGTGGGTTTTGTTTTGTTTAATTTATGGTTCCTTTAATTATATACAGTGAGAAATCAACTGGGCTCAGCAAGTGGACTAATAGGTGTGAAAGACATATATATATATATTATTTATTTTATTTTTTTGCCCTCTATGGACTACCACCTTGTTGTGGTGGAGGGCCTTATGTGTCTTGATGATCCTGACAACTATGCTGGCGGGAGCTACATGTGCACCAAATCCTTTGTTTTCGGCAGCTCCAAAAAGTGTGGCTGGTCCTACACAAGCTTTCATCACTTTAAACAAATCACCAGTGTGGTAGTCCATCAGCTTAGCAATCAGTTCTACACACCATCAACTTGCAACAGGTCCAATGGTGAGAGAGTAAAGGTGAAGGGGATAGGTAAAGGATATGACTGAAAGTCTCTAGCTGGTGATCTACACAGTGGCGGTCATTGGGTGATGGCCATTCTAGCTCAAACCCATGAGCAATTGTGCTGTCCGTGTCCTCCAATGGTGACAAAGCAGGTCTTTTTAGACATAGCACTGCTTTCCCTAATATGGCGAGGGGGTGAGAAAAGGAGTCCTAAACATTGCTTGCTTACTTCTCCAATTTGGCAGCCCACTGCAGCTGTCTGATTATCCAGTAACACAGTCCCATGAGCAGAAACAAGAAATTTAATCTTGGATCTTGGAATCTGTGCATACTTTAAGACAATGACTCAGCACCAGAATGCAAAATGGTACTCATCTCTTTTGCACTGCAGAAATATTGCATCAACATCGCTGCACTCAGTGAAACTCGGCTTACAGGTTTATCACAGTTGGAGGAAGTAAGAAGAGGATATGCTTTTTTTCTGGATCAGAAAAAAATGAGGAAGAGCCTATCAGGTGTTGGTTTTGCCATCAAATTGGAAATAGCCAAATCCTTGACTTCTTTGCCAAAAATGTCTCAGATCACATCATGACACTGACACTTGGCCTAGAAAACAATGCTAGTGCCACACTAGTTAGTTGCTATGCCCCAATCATGACCAGCTCTGAGCAGGAAAAGGATGACTTCTGTGACCAACTCTGCAATGTCATCAGAAACATTCAACATAAGGATAAGTTCATCCTTATGGGGGACTTCAACTTTTGAGTTGGCACTGATCATCAGTCATGGAGTGGTGTATTAGGACACCATGATGTTGGTTGCATGAACTCAAACGGTCTATGCCTTCTTTCCTTTTGTAGAGAATTCGACCTCACTATTATCAATACATTCATTCAGCAATCTAACCTTAATAATCTAAACAATCTAAGACCACCTGGATGCATCCTAGATCCAAGGACTGGCATACGATAAACTTTGTGATTACAAATAAATGGTATTCAAAGGACTTTAAGATCACACGCTCCTTTTATAGCACCTGCTATCTTTCAGGTCTT
>JAOEHH010000022.1:39907026-39919294 GCA_025447875.1 Notarius cookei | reverse complement strand
TTCTACATGCTTTGCAAGTGTGAAAACCAGCAAAATCGGCAGCGTATCAAATACTTGTTCTCCCCACTGTATATAGGCCAGGTCGTTATCGTCCCTGATGAGGCCCACCACTGTTGTGTCATCTGCAAAATTCACAATGTGGTTGCTGGTAGCCCTGGGGACACAGTTGTGAACAGCAGAGGGCTCAGGACACTTATTATAATGAGGATATAATGAGGATTATAATGAGGATAAACTTTAGCCATTTCTGTACCCAAGTGTAAACATTAGTGCATGGTGTTTTTCCAGGTCCTTCTCCTTCACAGGCATGAAGCAGCAGGCAATACAGCATATCAAGTACCTAGGGGTTATTCTATCTCCACAGGGTACTATTTATCTTTTTAATACATCAACCTGTGTCGCTTTAATTGGCTACTCTAAATTGTCCATAGGTGTGTGTGTGTATATATGTGTGTGTGTATATGTGTGTGTGTGTGTGTGAATGGTTGTTTCCCCAAGCCTGGAAATGGGACGGTTGCGGCAGGAAGGGTATCCGGCGTAAAACTATGTTCCAATTAATATGAAATGCAGATCAATAGGGCCCACACGGCCACGAACCCACACACATAAGCAGGACAAGTTGGAAAAAGTGAGCGTTTATTCAAACCATGGCTCCTATAAATGAGAAAAAAATGAAATTACAGCATGTTACAACATTTAAGTTGGTAACCGAACTCTGTCTCCTGGTGTTAATAATGAAACATGCTTCAGGCTCAGTTCTAAATTTTGACAGTGAATAACTGCAGACTAGGTTCTGGGTTTGAGCCCAGTGGCTGACAGGGGCCTTTCTGTGTGGAGTTTGCACATTCTCCTCATATCTGTGTGGGTTTCCTCAGGGTGCTTCAGTTTCTTCCCACAGTCCAAAGACATGCAGATTAGTTCAGTTGACTACTCTAAATTGCCCATAGGTGTGTATGTGTACCCAGCCACCAGATGAGGGTTAGGGTCCCTCTGGTGTGTGCTATAATCACCCAAAAGTATTCATGGAAGCTAGTTGACAGCTTCCTGGATTGCAGACTCTCAACTATGAAGATGGCAGCAGACAGACTGACAGACAGACAACTGCAGACATGTTCATTTAAAGTGTCTCATATTCTTCATTTGCACGTGATGTCATAGCTAATTATGCATGAGGCTTTGAACTGGAAATGGGACATTTTGGAGGATACACACAAACTCATGCACCGCACATTTACTATAGAAGATATCCTTGAGAGGTTGTTACAGTCAAGAATTCCTTTTGTTTCTTCGCTCTGCTGACTCTTTGTGCTGTAACTGGATGCGAGCACAACTCTATTCAAGACGAGGGGACTTAAGTTCTTTAGAATTCCAGCAATTATAAATAATCAAGGAGAAAAAAACGAGAGTTGTCCATGGAGCATAGACGTCAATGGCTGTCCAACATCAATCAGGCTGATCTCAGCGATGAGAAAGCAAAAACCACATGAGTCTACAGTGAACATTTTATCAGTGGTAAGTGCTATGAACGAGCTAGTTATTAATGAATGATTGCAATATATAAGAAATATTGGATTGTTTAATTGCCTGGTCATGCAGAAACTCGCCATGATCGAGTGTGTGATATGACAATCAAAGACTTCTACGATTATTTAATTTTAAAAAGAGCTGTATATAATTTTTGATGATGATGCTTTTATTTTGCTTTTTTTCCCCATTCGGGAAACCAGCTGATCACTACAATTTTATGAATCCAGACTAGGCTCCAACACAAAATATAGGCCACAACAAAACCAAAGATGGTACTAAAGCGGGAATTGAAATGTTAGGCTTACAGAGTGCAGAAAGAAACACAAAATTACTGAAGAATCTTCCCAAATGATCACAGAGCCAATCAAACAAGATTCATGTCAATCCACTAACTCAAATACTGCAGCCTCCTCGCCCAGTGAGCGCTCTTTTATAACTAAATATATGTTATATACTAGTGTGTTAGATACCTATCTTTTGAAGCAGTCAAAATGATTGTTTTTTAAAATAGATTTGAGAAATGACTACAAGTTTCTAAAGTAACTCTTCTTTACCTTCCAATCTGTAGTCTTACCACTGTGTATATATGTGTATATTGTATATCCTCCAACATGGCGGTGGTCAATGATGCAAGCAGTTTTAGTCACATGGTTGCAAATGAAGAATTATTGTGGGTTTAATTTTACTCTTTGGTGGTATGAACTTTAGTTAATGCAGTTGTTGAATCTTTATGCTAACTAATGTGTTAAATAATGTCAGTGAGTGTAACAAGGTTTTAGTCTAATTCTTCACCCATACATTATTTGTACTAGCATGAGGATATGTTTCTGGACAAAGACCATAAGTGACTCTGCTAAATGCTGTAAATGTAAATGGTAAATATAAGTTAAGACAAACCTTATTGTGAAACATTACCCCCTTTTTAATGACTATACCTAGAGGTATGTAGAATATCTGTACATCTGAGAGAATATTTCATTCTCTAGCCAAATCATAACTTCTTTTTTTTTTCATTTTTAAATAAGTTATCTCACCTGTCATGCTGAGCTGTGGTAAATACTGAACTGATATATTTCTTTTGGATAGATTGTATAGTTTATATTTGGCTGTTAATTTATTGTCATTTTCATAAACAGACGTATTATTAAGAGGTCATTTTGTATTATTGTGTCCTGGTTATTGTTTCAGTCCAAAAAAGTGAATAAATGAAAAAGTCTTTCTACAAAACAAGCCATGAACAGTATGTGGAGCTGTTGTTCATGGCCAGGTTTATTTTCAAATAATTGTTTAAAAATATATTTTACTTCTAAGTAATTAATATATTTAAACTGACATTATCATCAATATTTAATAATCAGAATGATTAAACTCTCCCACTGTGCATTTACACCCTGTTATTTTACTTTCTTTTCCTTACACATCTACAATCACTGATATTCACTTATTTAGTAGAGGAAACCGGGGATGGTTGTAACAAAGCGATAGTTGTTAGAGCATCACTTTCACCAATAAGGGATAACATAAGAGTCATGTGATCAATTTCAGGTATAACCACTCCCTCCATGACCTTGTATGTGAACTTACATGGCTGTGTGAAGAAGTATATAGATTTTACAGCCAAAACACTAATTTTCAGGTAAGAAAGTACTTTTTTGGACCAAGTCTATATTTTGATTCATACTGATACTGTACAAGTTTGAATTAAGTAACTTGTATTAAATTAAAGGTAGGTTCTTCAGTAAAAATGTGAGGCATTTAATCTATGCTAATAACAAACCACCCTGCTGGTACAGCTAGCTAAACAATGACTGACAGGTGTGGGGATGGTTGTAACATCTCATAAGAACGTGTTCCAACCATCCCTGTAATTACAACTTACACAGAAGAAGATTTTTGCATTGTGTACATGGAGCCCTTTGGAAATTCCAAACCCAAATAAAAGTGGATCAGATGTGTAGATTGCAAGTTCTGGGACCATGAAAACTTCACCCCTGGTAGACCTACATACATCTGTCACCACTGCAACTCTGATTAGATGGATAACACACACACACACACACACACACACACACTCAAGTTCATGTTTTATCATTTAAAAGAAAAACACAGTGTGCATGTTCGTTGGTTTATTAATTGCCAAAAGTCTTCCTGGAATTTTACATTGATTATGACGAGTTGCATCTGACCCCCTGCTGAATGAAGGTTTCCATTCACATATGTTATGTGTTCCATTCATATGTGTCAGTAGGTATTACCAGATGTTCTTTAAGAAAACTCGTCTAATGTCAGGACACACACCACTGACACTGTTCTTCATTTAGCTGTCAGTGATGAGGTCCTTTTGTTCTTAGTGAACCACAGGAAGATGCTCAAGTGTTGGCACATGCACAATAAACTTATATCAATGACTTGCAACCATGTGATCAAAATGTGCTACATCATGAGTGTCCACCATGATGGTGGATATACAAAGCAACTCGGACGGCAGGCACTGAAAGCATGTCTATAAATAATGCTGAATTTTCTCAGTATTACCACGATTTGAACAGTCAAGTGAAGATTCAATACAAAGAGAAGATAGATATGTGTGGTTTTGACCTATATTATTTAAAAATGTCAAGACACTTCTACCGACCATCGAGTACAAATATAGGTCATTTCGTCCAATAGTTAAGACATTGACAAAAGCCTTTTTCATACGCACTATCAATTATTTATTTCAGGTATTTGTTTGTTCGAAAAAAAAGGGTAATTCTCAATGGAATTTGACAGAAGCAAAACACATTTTTGTAAAGCAAATGAGTGCCATAGTATGTGTGCTTCGACACTAAAAAGCATACTGGGGGGGGGGTAACCACGTCGGTCCATGCCACTTGCTGACCCAGGGATGAGTTAACTCCCTTGTCATTGCAGGCTGTTCCATGTATGTCTATGTTTCCGGCTGGATCATATTAAATCTTTAGGCACCGAGCAGCACTCTCGCAGGGGCTTCTTTCGCAAATCCTGGGCCAAGGCGCGGTCCTACTGACCAGAGACCATGCTCTTTTGAAGGGGGGCTTAGAGGGAGGTGCCTGTAAAACTTGGCTTCACTGTGAGCTCTGTTGGCCAAGTTATTAATTTTTAAAGCTGGCTGGATCATGTTAAATCTTTAGTCACCAAGCAGCGCTCTTGCAGGGCTTTTGTCCGCGAACACCGGAATACTGTCAGGTATGAGCTAGGTGGATGTAAGTGCAGAAGTATCAGTTTATTTATAGTGAACAAATATACACACAGGCAAACAGTCCAAATCGACAGGCAAAATCCAAAACGTGAAACAGGCAAAGGGTCGGGCGAAGCACAAACAGGATATCAGAGGCAAAGCGAGAATGGGAATGAGAATGAGAAACAGGCATGGGAATCAGGAAACAGGAAATCAGAAACACGGGAAAAAAGGCTTGGTAATGCGTACTGACGTATCGTAATACTTTGCACTGATTGTGCATCAGCACAGTCTTTAAATAGGTGCACACATAGTTCCTTAATTGAGTTCAGGTGCGCATCGTTAACGGTGCACGTGCTGGAGTCCACTCGGCGCACACGCAGCCTGAGGTGCGTCTTCAGGTGCACGCACCACAGCGTGCAGGACTGACAGAACCCCCTCCCAAAGAGCTCCCTCCAGGAGTGAAAATCCATCATACTCAGCTCCGGTGGGGGTTTGGGCTCAGGCTTAGGACAAGACTTGGACTCCTGACTAGGAGTGGGCTTGAGCTCAGGACTTGATTTGGGCTCTGGGTTGGAATCATGCTCAGACACAGGACTTGACTTGGGTCCTGGACTTGGTTCGGTTCCAGGACTGAAGGTGGACTCAACCTCTGGGCTGGATTCAGGTTCTGGAGATGACTTGAGCTTTGGGCTGGACTCTGGCTCCAGCTCAGGAGATGACTCAGGCTTGAGCTCTGGATCTGGCTTGGACTCAGGGCTGGACTTGAGCTCTGGAGATGGCCTGAGCTCTGGACTGGACTCTGGTTTGAGTTCTGGAACTGGCTTGGGCTCAAGGCAGGAAGCAAGCTTCAACTCAGGCTCCAGGCTGTATTCGGGCTCAGTAGAGAACTCGAGCTCTGGACTTGACTTGGACCCTGGACTTGACTTTGACTCAGGATTTGGCTCTTGTTCAGACTCTGGACTGGACTCAAAAATGGGCTCGAGCTCTGTCAGTGCATTGCTATGGTCCTGGTTAGGACCTGGCGGCGAGACGACAATGACGTCTTCATGGCCAGATGGCAGTGGGATGACGGCGTCTTCATAGCCAGGCGTCAGAGGAACGATGATGCAGATGTCTTCATAGCCGGGCAGTGGTGGGACGATACAGACCTCTTTATAGCCGGCTGAGGCAGTGATCATGCCATTGTCCTCGAACACAGGTTCTGGAACTGGCTCAGGTTCTGGCATTGGCTTTGACTCTGGCATCAGCAGTGGAGCTGGCACAGGCACTGACTCTGGCATAAGCTCTGATATTCTAGCTGACCTGGACACTGGCTCTGGAGTTGTCACTGATGCAGGCTTTGACACTGGCTCTGGCACTGAAGCTGACTCAGACACAGACTTATTGTCATTCAGCCATGTGACTTGATAAGAATGAGATGCAGTTACCCAGGTCTCGGTGTGTGCAGTATGAATAAATAAACTAAATTAACTAATAAGTAAAATAGTTAAATAACAAATAGAATAAAATAGAATAAACTAAGGTTGGATTTAAAAATAGAATAAACTAAAATAAAAGCAATCTAAGATAACATTAAAATTCAAAGGACAGTAAAATAAAATAAAATATTGCACAATGTACTGCAGTGGCAACAGCTTAAAGGTGCAACAGTTCAAAAGTACAGCAGCAAAACCATGAGCAGCAACAGTTCAAGTTCACAGTATTAAGGCATGTTGGTAAGGTGTGTTGCGTTCAGTATATGGGAGGTGGAGCAGTTCAGCAGTCTGACTGCATCCGGGTAGAAGCTATTTTTCAGTCTAGATGTTTTTACCCGGATGCAGTACAGCCTCCTTCCAGAGGGCGGGGGAGTGAAAAGTCCATGTGCAGGGTGGGTGGGGTCATGGAGGATGCAGGTGGCTCTTTCTTTACATCTGATGGTGTAGATATCACTGATGGGTGGTAAGCTGTGCCCGATGGTCCTCTGTGCAGACTTGACCACCCTCTGCAGCACCTCCTTCTCAGCCACAGTGCAGCCAGCATACCACACCATGAGGCAGGATGTCAGGATGCTCTCCACCACACAGCTGTAAAAGGACCTAAGGACATCAGCCCCCAGTCCTGCCCCCTTCAGTTTCCTCAGGAAGCAGAGGCGCTGGTGGCCTTTCTTTATGACGGCTGTGGTGTTGGTGCGCCAGGTGAGTATGTTGGTCAGGTGAACTCTGAGGTACCTGACAGAGGGAACCATTTCCACAGCTGCTCCATCGATGTGCGTGTGTGTGTGTGGGGGGGGGATGCCAGTCCTGTGGAAATCCACAACCAGCTCCTTGGTCTTCTTGATGTTGAGGATGAGGTTGTTGTCCCCACACCACCTTGTCAGGTCCTCCACCTCCATCCTGTATGATGACTCATTCCCATTGGTGATGAGTCCAACCACTAATGTGTCGTCAGCGAACTTCACCACAAGCTTGTTCTCGTAGTGAGCCCTGCAGTCGAAGGTCATCATTGTGTACAGCAGAGGGCTGAGCACACAGCCCTGGGGAGAGCTGGTGTTGAGGGTGATGGTGGAGGAAGTGTTGTTGTTAATCCTGACATGCTGTGGCCTGCAGGTCAGGAAATCCAGGACCCAATTGAACAGGGATGAGGAGGTTCCCAGCGCTGCCAGCTTGGTCACCTGTTTCTGCAGGATGATGGTATTAAACGCAGAACTAAAGTCCAGAAACAGCAGCCTCACATAGGAGTCCTTATACTCCAGGTGAGAGAGGACCTGGGTCACAGCAGAGATTGCATCAGCTGTGGACCAGTTCTGCCTGTAAGCATACTGGTGTGAGTCCTCTGTCACATCAATGGTCTGCTTCAAGTGCCACATCACCAGCCTCTCAAAGCATTTCATGGTGACAGGGGTGAGTACAATGGCGTCACTGAGGCACTGAGGCACGATGCTACGGAGGGCTTCAGCACAGGTATGATCGTGGCAGTCTTGAGGCATGATGGGATTCTGGCTTGAGTCAGCGAGATGTTGAATATGTCCGTCAGAACCTCAAACAGCTGGTGAGCACAGTCCCTCAGAACCCTGCCTGGAATCCCATCAGGGCCTGGAGCTTTTCAGGGATTGACCCCCTGAAGTGTTTTCCTCACCTCTGCTGAGTCTGACACTGGGACTGGCACAGGTTCTGGAATAGACACTGGTGCTGACTGACTCCAACTCTGGCACTGGTTCTGGAACAGACACTGGCACTGACTGACTCCGACTCTGGCACTGGTTCTAGAGCAGACACTGTGGCTGGAATTAGAACAAACACTGCACTGGAACAGATGCTGGCACGGGAACAGACACTGGCACTGGCTGTGATGCTGGAGCTGGCACTGGCTCTGATACTGGCACTGGAGCTGGCTCTGGTGCTGACTCAGACTCTGGCTCTGACGCTGGAGCTGGCACCAGCTCTGACGCTGGTTCTGGTTCAGGCATTGATTCAGGTGCTGGCTCTGGCTGAGAAACCAGCTCTGGAATGACGGCCTCCTCCGCCGCGTCAGCCACTGGACTGCACTCTGGAGCCACGGCCTCCTCCGCTGCATCAGCCACTGGAGTGTGCTCTGGAGTCACGGCCTCCTCTGCTGTGTCAGCCACTGGAGTGCGCTAAGGAGTGACGGCCTCCTCCGCTGCGTCAGCCACTGGAGTGTGCTCTGGAGCAACGGTCTCCTCTGCTGCGTCAGCCACTGGAGTGTGTTCTGGAGCTATGGCCTCCTCCGCTGCATCAGCCACTGGAGTGCGCTCTGGAGCCACGGCCTCCTCCGCTGCATCAGCCACTGGAGTGCGCTCTGGAGCCACGGCCTCCTCTGCTGCATCAGCCACTGGAGTGATTGCCCCCCCCCAAAAAAAAAAAACATTTCATGGGATTCCTTCTTTTCCGATGATTCTAAAATGAACTGGAGCATGGCAAAGAAAGTCTGTGAGCTTCAAAGGCACAGGTGCTTGACTTGGATCAGGTAATCCACCCATTGGCATGCTCATCCAAAAATAAATGCTAGGATAAAGCTTACCCGGATGGGTTCTGGTGGCTTGGGCTCTTCAAGGTCTGAGTAGAAAATACTACACTGTAAACTGAATCCCCCAGGAGGATATATTCCATAGTAAGGTGCTGAGGCTTCCATCCCAATATGCTGTTGGAAATAATAAGTGAGAGGCTGAGATACAGAGACCCGGAAGTGGCGTGGAATGACGTACTGAAAAGCTTATGCTACATCCATTGTAAGATGAGGTATTCTGCCAGGTATGAGGTAGGCGGATGTAAGTGCAGAAGTATCAGTTTATTTACAGTGAACAAATATACACAGAGGCAAACAATCCAAAACGGCAGGCTAGATCAAAAAGTGAAACACACAAAGAGTCGGGCGAGGCACAAACAGGATATCAGAGGCAAAGCGAGAATGGGAACAAGAAACAGGCACAATAATCAGGAAACAGGAACTCGGAAACATGGATAGAAAGGCTCAGTAATGCGTACTGATGTATCGTAATACTTTGCACAGATCATGCATCAGCACAGTCCTTAAATAGATGCACACATAGCTCCTTAATTGAGTTCAGGTGTGCGTCGTTAATGGTGCACGCGCTGGAATCCGCTCGATGCGCGCGCGGCCCAGGGCATGTCTTCAGGTGCATGTGCCACAGTGCGCAGGACTGACAATAAGCAGGAAGGACACCAATGATGGACAGGGGTGGAGACAAAGGTAGAATCAAAAGAAAAGCATATGTGAGTTAAAAAAAAAATGAGAACAGAGCTTGTTTTGCCTGTAAACAGACATCAGTGGATGGGTTTCGAACTTCGACCTCATTTAGTTTTACAGAATCTCGACCAAGATGTCATCTTTATTTCCTTGACAAGTTTCAGACTCTATTTCGAGTATTTTTACAACATTTTTCTCTTTTATAAGCAGCTTCTGAGACAAATGGCTACTTCACAATGAATATTTTAATATTTTCCCCATCACGTTTTTAATCATTAATGTCGACGGCTGCTGTGTGATGAAGGCTGCTGGGGATTTGTCCTATATTTCCAACCACAGCAAAACCTCCATTTACTCCTCTGACCATGTTGTTAGCATAATCACGGGCGAGTGTGTTTATTTAAAATACTGTCAATCCAGCTCAGTTCCCAAGTCTTTATCATTAATAATATATTACATGATGGAGAACAGAACAGGAATAAGGCTCGCCTCATTTGTCTTTGGTCTTATGTGAGGCTTGAAGGAGGATTAAGGTAAGCTGGGCAGGCTTTTGGATTTTATTTGACGCTGAAATATAAAATAAGGAGGCGCGTTACTCTGTCAGGGCTTTCTTTTTTATATGTGGATAATAAATAGACCGTCAGTAAATTATCAAAGCCATGGCCCAAGCTGTGGTGATGTCTTTACAGCGTGTAAAGCAGGACCAAGGACATGTGCTGTGTGGTTGTGGATTAAATATATGCCGTGCTTACAAGAAAGCTGAAGCTTATATGCCATGTAAGCAAGAACGATGGCAGCTATGTGTATTCATTTCCAATTAGTGTCTGCCCACATCCAGGAAAAGCCCTCAGGAAGGCCATTAATTTCTTTTTTCTTTTCGGATTCGAATCCCAAACCTGTTTGTGGCATCTGGAATTTGACTTCGTCTCTTCAAACTTATTATGTTAAATGATTTAATTTGATCATTTTATTTATTTATTTATTTATGATGTTTAAACCACAGAATACACAATACATGCATCTAAAAGCTTGATTATTCCCCATATTTCTTTTTTTCTCCATTGTTTTTCCTCCTTCAGACATACTCATCATCTCATGGATTAGAGTGCTTGAAATCAAGAAGCCATCTTGTTACCAGAGCACGATGAAGCCTTTCTCTGTAATTGTACACGAGCTGTAATTGTACTGCTACCTATTAAGATGAAAGTGATGCTTTTTTTTTCTTTTCTTCCCCCTGGGGCATTACAAAAAGGAACAAACATCTATTATATCTCTGCACAAGTCTC
Source organism: Notarius cookei (assembly GCA_025447875.1). Taxonomy (NCBI): domain Eukaryota; kingdom Metazoa; phylum Chordata; class Actinopteri; order Siluriformes; family Ariidae; genus Notarius; species Notarius cookei. The sequence goes on along the minus strand of JAOEHH010000022.1, from coordinate 39,908,575 downwards.
AGTCCATAACGCTCACTACATTTTCTGTCTTTAGTTTGTTTTAAAAGCATAAAGGACTAAAATATTAAAGTGAACAATACAAATTTCATCTTTATGAGTTTACCTGTGAACCTCATTGATCAGAAGGTGTTGATTAATTTTCTAGAACAGCAGCTCTGATACTAGCACTGCTACAAATCACAGGTTTAGCTGATATTCATGGACTCATTTGAATATGTTATTGTTTCTATAGTAACAGCTAATTCACAAGGGCATGTATGCCGGATGCTTGACATAATCCATTTAATAAATCAGTGTAATTATGATAAAGTTTCTTGAAAGGAAGGAGATGTTTATTTAAAGTTTATGGAAGGAGTCTCCAGTGTCAGCATTTTCTAACATCAAAAAATTGTGTGGTTTTCTTTTGTCATATGAACTTCGAGAGAGAGTAAACAGACAGGCAGGTGAACGAACTTTTTTCATGGATGTTAAATGAAACTAAAAATGGATAAAAAGGACATAAGTATGGATGTTCTTTAATATATAAAAAACAATTTCTGGCAGACTTTTTGTGGAATAATACATCAAGAGATTAAAAAAAGAAACCAGAAATACACGATTGCTGGTTCTTCATTGTCTGTTACAGGTTCTATGTGGAACCCAACAACATCTGATTCAAACTAGGTTACTTTTATAGAAGCAAATAACCATTAACCATTTAAAAACCCTCAAAGAACCACTGAAGAACTCTTGAAGAACTGTTCTTCTTTTATTTTTATTTTTTTCATGAGTGAGGGTCGTCTTGTTCTTGGTTTCTTGTTCTTGTATCAAGTAAAGCAACTAGAAACCAACCAGTGTCCAGGTTCTTGTTGTTGTTACCTCACCCACGATGGAGTAAGTGGGGTGAGGTATTGTAATCAGTTTGTTTGTTTGTTTTGTTTGTTTATTTGTGTGCCTATCTGTTAACAATCTAGCGTCTAGACGGTTGCACCGATTGACTTCAAATTTTCAGAGTAGGTGGGAAATGGTCCGTAGATTACCTGATTAAATTTTGGGGGTAATCGGGTCAAGGTCACCGGAAAGGTCAACATAGCTAAAGGCTAGGCTAGCGGACAACCGGCGGCACTACAAACCATCCATTCCCTCCGTTATCATGGGGAATGTAAACTCGCTGCCGAATAAAGTCGATGAGCTTTCCACTATGAACAACCAGTGGATTTACCGGGAGAGCAGCTTATTTATTTTTACAGAGACATGGCTAACACACCTTGTACCGGATGCTAATGTGGACCTGTGGGGATTCACTGCTGTGAGAGTCGACAGAGACACGAACACATGCGGGAAAAGCAAAGGTGGGGGACTCATCATTTATGTTAACAACCGCTGGTGTAACCCGGGACATATCTCCGTAAAGACAGTTTTATGTTGCCCGGACTTGGAGCTGCTAGCCGTTAGCCTGCGGCCATATTATCTGCCAAGGGAGTTCAGTCACGTGATCACCATCTGTGTTTACATCCCTCCGAGGGCAGACGCAGCCGCTGCATGTGAGAGGATTCACTCTGTCACAGCA
>JAOEHH010000022.1:36650639-36661094 GCA_025447875.1 Notarius cookei | reverse complement strand
TAAGTGGCAGAATCACTACACCTGACGTTAATTAATCTGTTTGTGTGTCTCCCCAGTGACCACGCCCTATATATATATAGAGAGAGAGAGGGCAGAGGAAGGGAGCTCTCTCCCCAGCGAGATGATTTGTTTGTGTATGCGTGTGTGGCTGGGAGTGTGTCTATTTTTGCGGCTGAAAAGTGCAAAATAAATGGTTTTGAGACACCCAGTTTCTGGTCTGACGCCTCTCTGTGCTCCACCCACCTGTGAAGAGTCCTACAATAATCTAATTCTGATTTCAACCATGTCTCTTGTACACAAATTATGTTGGGTTTCTCTCTTCATTATCAATATATTTCTTGAATTCTTGACCATTAGCAATCAAGCTTCTAGCATTCCATTAGCATTTGCAGTATTAACATCTTTAATATGAGCTGGATCCTGTCTGGGATGATTATGTATCTTCGTTTAAGCAGTCTCTAACTGTTTCCCATAACAGTCCCTTAACCCCAAAATATTTCTTGGTTGATTTCACAATTATTTTAATCCTTTCATTATGGCTCTGCATATGGGCTGAACAATTTATAATATCTGCCATAAAAAGCACAAAGTCACTTTTGTTAACTATTAAGGCTTCCTTTCCCAACCAATCACATCCTTCATATTTTTTCACTTCATTACTGACCTTGTTCTGATTGAAAATTGTTACAACTCTGGGGACCTTCTTCACAGCTTCTGAGTAGCCAATCCCTTGAGTAATTAAGTACTACTTTGTATCTCTGTTGCTCTTTTCCTGATTTCACAGCCCCGATAAGCTATACTGTGCTCCCCTCCACAATTACAGCATTTTGGCTTGGTATGTTTGTTACAATCATTATAATTCATGTTCGCTACACTGAAAAAAGTGAAACTACTGTGTCATTCCTTTAAAGTGTATTTTTAAATTGTTCTAATGAAAAATTATGGGTTCATGTTTAAACCTGATGTTTTCAGTTTGCTTCAAAGCGAATGTCACTACCAGTGGATAAAATTAAAAGAAACACTTGTACTCATATGATATTTTCACTTCAAACCAAACGTTTTCCTATCACGTGACCATGTGACGTCACATCAGACCGCTCTTTTCGACGTTGAAGTCCGCGCCATTGTGGTTTCCTCGCATGAAGACCGTCTATCTGTCGTGTGTGGAAACTCGCTAAAACAAGGTAAGAATTCAAAATTGTGCTGTTTTAGTGCAACATGCGCCTTCTGTATACATTTATGGTCAGTGGCCGAGTGAACAACTGACATTATCTTAAAGACTGGATTTGAATTTTTTGCCCTACGCAAATGCTAGCTAAACGGTCGGTTGCGGAAACATTAGCAACAACTACACATTTGTTGCCTGTGTTTAACAAGTAATAATGTAATGTTGTTGTTAGTGTTATTGTGCAGTCGCGTTATGAAAGAATGAGCATAAATGATTGTGACAAACGGGAAATGGGAGCGAGTCTTCCCGTCACGTTTTTTTTTCCAGGTGGGCTGCAGGCAAGTCCACACCATGCAGACACACTCATAGCGCTGTCTCTCTGCGGTGCAAGTTGTGATTAAACTTGAAAGTGGTAAACTAGAAACGGGCGGGTCTGTCCGGCCACGTTGTTTTTCCCCCAAGGTGGGCTGCACACACGCGCGAACACACACACCCCTGTATCTGCAGCAGAGTGAGGCAAAGACGGTGAAACTCCATGGTGCGACGGGGAGGGGGGCGTGTGATTTTGTGACGGAGTTCATTGCAAAAACTAAATGTGAAATCTTTCATTCCTGTTTACAGGTTTGCTCCTGAAAAGATTGCAGTTGGTAAGTCCGTAAATGAACAACTGTGGAAATTATTTTAATGGATGTTTACGTGACATTAGTGTCATTAACATTTTTTTATTTGTTATATTTCACTAATTGCAAACATGCAAACAGAAATAACTTCAGTTTCATTAGACAATAAAAAGGAAAATAATTTCAGTTAAAAAATTGATTGCAGTTATTGTGGCAAGAAATAAATCATAGTTTTTTTTGTGTCTCATACACTGGCCATGCATTTACGCCAGCTGTTGAATTATAGCGGTGTCAGCAGATTTTGAGGATGTTGTGATTAATTCATAAGATTTACATTTCAATACTAGTTTTAAAATACGCTGAATTAATTTAACAAAATGAATAACTACTAGCTTTTAGGGGTGTTGCTTTTCTTCTGAAGAAGTAACTTGATAACAAACAAGTGTTTTGTTACATTAAATGTACATGAACCATCTACCATGTGGCATTTTATCAATTGCATTAAGTGGAAAATGGGTAAGGTGGGTCTTCTTCTTCTTTTCTAGTCTTCCAATGAATGTGGAAATGCAAAGACTGTTGCGCCTGTGTCTCACGAAGATCTGAGCTTCTTAAACATTACAAGCTTGAGCACAGACATTATGGACGCCACCATTCCTACCCATGCATCCATTTAAACTGCCCATGTACCTGCAAAACTTGGAAGGCACTTTTGACCCACTTGTCAAGATCTCATCAGCCATCATCACAAACTGACTTGACCACATTTAAATGTCTCTTATGCCACATCAATGAGCATTCAACTTTAACAGACTATTTTCAACATATAGCTCAGCATCTGAAAAAAAGTGAAACAGTTGATTGTGTGTTTAAGGGTTGTTCGTACAGAACAAATATTTATGGTTCGTTTAGAACTCACAGAAGCAGAAATCATAAGAGTTACACAGTAAATGACTTAAAGCCTGAAATACTTGTGAAACAGGGGTCAAGCGGAGGTCTTTCGGTTGAAAGCCATGACAGTGTCCAGACTGATATTGAGCCTTCAGATGTAAGTAGAGAGGACCTGGATGATTCAAGTTTTGATTTAAATGATTTGGCACATAATACAGAGCTCAAAGTTGCTTCACTCTTACTGAAGCTTGAACATATCCATCTTGTCTCCAGTGTTGCTGTTGATGAACTTTTACAAGAGTTTAACTATTTACTTGGCACTGCTTCTGTACCCCTTGTCCATCAAACCATATCTCAGCACTTACACAATGAAAATTATCAAGTAGATGACATTATTGTGCAAGAGCTAGCAACTACTCTTTGCAAGTCAAATCCAATTACAGCAGCTTTTGGTAGTCGTGGCCCACTTTCCACTGCCTGGAAGCGAAAGACATACTACAAAAAACATTTTAAAACTGTAGAACCCACAGAATTTGTTCTTGATTCCCAAAACAAAAAATCATTTCAATACATCTCTATACTAAAATCTTTACAGCAGATCCTAAGTTGTCAAACGTTTTTAGATTTATCAATCAATTTGAAATCTCACCATCAAATTCAGTCTGATAAAATTCAGTATAGATGTTTTTATGATGGTAGTAAGTATAAAGAAAATTTGCAGTTGTCAAGAGTGTGCTATTTCACTAATTTTGTACATCGATGACTTTGAAATCTGCAATCCCCTAGGTACTTCAAGAAAAAAACACAAAATCTGTGGGGTATATTGGACATTGGGGAACTTACCTGCTAGTTTTCACTCATCACTGTCTAATATATATTTAGCTGCACTTATTCATAGTGAAGATGTTAAGTGCTATGGTTTTGAGAGTGTACTGAAGCCATTAATAGATGATCTCATTACCTTACAACAAGAAGGACTGTTTATTGTCAAGTTGGGGAAAACTGTGAAAGGGTTTGTTCATTGTGTAGTGGCAGACAATCTCGGCGCGCACAGTTTGGCAGGGTTTGTGGAAAATTTTTCAGGTAAATATGTTTGCAGGTTCTGTACAGCACAAAATGTAGACATTCAAACAACAGAGGTCAGGTCTGGAGCATTTTGTTTAAGAAGCAAGGAAATTCATACTTCTCATCTTAAAGCTATTGAGGAAAATTCATTGGATTGTCATTTTGGTGTAAAAACAAAGTGTGTGCTGTCAGAAAATCTGTCATATTTCAGTGTGACAGAGAGTTTTCCCCCAGATATAGCTCATGATCTGTTTGAAGGAATTATCCCTGTTGAGATTGCTCTTTGTCTTACTGTGCTAATTTCCAAAAAATATTTTACATTAGCAAATTTGAATGAAGCAATAACAACATTTCCATTTAAGTGGACTGATAAGACAAACCGCCCCCATCTTGTGCCCCTCACCTATGCTACAAAAAGAACGATTGGAGGAAATGCACACGAGAATTGGAGCCTGTTGAGATTTCTTCCTCTTTTGATTGGAGCCAGAGTTCCTTCAAATGAGCCAGCATGGCAGGTCCTGTGTGACTTAAAGGACATAGTAGAACTTGCTGTTGCACCTATTCATACTGAGGACTCTATTTCTTATCTAGACTTCAAGATATATGAACACAGGGCAGTATTCCAAGAGGTTTTCCCCCATGAAAAAATACGGCCCAAACATCATTTTCTGGAGCATTATCCCCAGTTGATACGCCAGTTTGGCCCCCTTGTTGCACTATGGACTATGAGATATGAAGCCAAACATAGCTTTTTCAAAAGAGTAATCCGCCATACGAACCGTTATAAAAATGTATTGTGTTCATTAGCCCAGAGGCACCAATTTCAGACTGCATACAATCTGCACATGTCTGAATTTTCGAAACTATCTTTGGAGGTTACTGACGTTTCAACACTTTCCCTTGATGTTATCAACCAGGATATTGCACTAGCAGTCAAAGAGAAACACCCACATATGGACACTGTGAACCTTGCAAAAAATGTATCCTACAATGGCTACACCTACAGGACTGGAATGGTGGTAGCCCATGGGTCTCTGGCTGGACTTCCAGAGTTTTGTGAAATAGTTGAAATGATTGTTGTACAAGAGACACTAATTTTCATCATCAAAAAGTTGGATGCCTGGTACCTGGAGCATTATCGAGCTTATGACTTGGTCATATCCGCCACTAAACAACTACAGCTTGTTGGGGTGCAAGAACTGACTGATCCCTACCCTCTGGCTCACTACATGGTTGGCGGGCGGTGCATCATGTCTCTGAAAAGATACATACATGCATAAGGTTGTATATGAATGGGTGTAGGTAATGGGTGTGGAAATGTAGAATTCTTTAAAAGTAGCTTTTGTTTTATCAGTCTGTTTAATTGTCAGAAAAATACAATTTATCAAGAATGTCCAGTTATTTTCAACAGAATTGTAAATTAGATCTATGTTGTGGCCAATTATGTACTACAACTAAAACTATTATATACTATACTATTATATATACATATAAGGTTGTATATGAATATGTGTAGGTTTGGAAATTCAGAAAAATTACATACAGTTTGCCAAGAATGTCCCATTTATTTATTTTTTCTCTTTTTCACTAGATACTTTTGGGTGGACTGACACGATGGAGAGAAGGCCAGCTAAACTGAGGGTCATCTTGAATCCTGATGACACCAGGAAGCTAATTCTGCCTGGTGGTATTCCAGAGACAGTGGAGGAACTCATCAGTCAAGTGAGGAAAGTGTGTGGATTAAATTGCAATGTTAGACTGCAGTACCAAGACAGAGACTTTGGAGATGCGCTAGTGAACTTGACATCTACTGCTGAACTTGAAGATTTTGCAACTATCAAGGTCATTCCACTAACTGATGACCAAACAATCCCTGTCTGTGATGATTTGATGTCCACTGAAACTGATGACACAGAGCGCCTGTCCTCACCCTCAAGCTCTGTCTCTACAAGAACCCAGATGTGGCCAAGGGAGTTTCCCATCCCAACATTTTCTTATGACACTGAGCTCCAGTTAGAGAAGGGAAATGCAGTGTATATCTCCTCCAAGACACCATTGTCTCCAAGTCCTAAGACAATATCAGACATTCTGAGAAAGGTAGCTGAAGAGATTTACAAGTACAAACCTTACCCAACAGATGCTGACTTTAGCGATGTAGCTGAAGCGCTAATTAAGAAGCATCCGTGCCTCTATGAACCTGGTTCATATAACGGTTGCTACGGATGGAAGCAGAGGCTCAAAACCAAAATGGGCAACTACCGTACACAGCTGAAGGGTATTGGATGTGCTGAACTACTTGCTAATTCGCTGAAATCCAAAGCTCCAGAAGATGCATTGCCTGCAAAAAACATCAAAAGACCTAGGAGAGGAGAAGCCAACCACATACCTGACTTTCCAACCGGAGAGACCTCAGATCATTTGGAAGATGACAGACTGTCACTTTTGACAGAAGTGAGGAAGCGAAACAATCGTGCAGTGATAAAGAATAAAATGGACAAGACCTTCTCACTGCGCAGGCAGGAAATTGTAGCAAAGGAATCAGGAGTGGAGGAGGTGAAACAGAGATGGCCTGCATTGTTTACAGTAGGTGAGGTAATTTATTTTTTCAATCAATAGCAATAGGTCATTAGTTAAATTAAATGATATTAATATCTCCTATTATATGAAACGTGAAAAAAATTAGCCAAAGAAGTCACAAAAATGGCACAAAAGATCTTACACCACAGAGTTTTAATGCAATATGTAATGTCGTAACTTACATGTGATATTTTGTTTTATAAAGATCAATGCTGAATTCATGAGGATTACTACTTGTCCACTTCAACCACGATTCCTGGCCTCCTTGGACAAGCACCACAGCAAGCTGATTGAGATCATCAGGAACAAGGGTGGAGCTGTCAGAGAAAAGACCCGGGATGTGCTAAAAGTTCTTGATCAGGTATGTACTTAATACTGCAAAACTCGCCTTACACATCCATCACATAAATAGTAACATTGTAAATAGAAGCAGTAGTGTTAATGTGTCATATTGTCATCACATTTGATTTTGGAGTTAGATTACATGTTAAAAGAAGAACAATGTGCATCTTGACATTTGTGCAAACCATTTGTTTGATTACTGGACAATTACTGTAAGTCTAAGTTCCCATTGATGCATTTTCATGTTTGAATCTTCAGTCAAGTTGCACAGTTCAACAGCATGATTTTGCATTGTTTATGTTTGCACTTACCTAGAGCCTTGATGTAAGCCTAAGGAGAGAGTGCCTGCTGAAGTGCCTCATCCTTTACCTTGGGGAAGATGTACAAAAACTCATCAAGGAATTTCTGGTAAGAAGATTGCTAGATTCAATAATAATCACATTATTCAACATTATGATCCTGATAGCATAATAATTTAACAGAAATATACATAATTCTCTCATTTGCAAATTCAGCAATAGTAACCAGGTTAACAACCCAGTATCAACAAATATTAGTCAAAAAGGTGAGTTATAAGGTCCAAAAGCGCCATTTGCTCGCCTGCAAACGTGCTCTCAAAGTGCACATCTGCTCCCCATGGAGCAATTAACAGATGAGTTGACTGACTATCTATTTCTAAACACACAAGCCACTCATCATAATCTCAATCATAAAACTATGCAATGATAAATATTTTATGGAATTTAATGAGATGCGACACAATAAATGCAATGTAAGTACAACAGAAATGGTACTTACTTTTCTTTATTTACCTGACACTCAGAGTATCACAAGAGCACCCTTCCAAAGGAAAATATCTAAAATCACAGGCAGAAACTATGAGTAACTGTCCACTGCACGTTTAATACAGCTGAGAGAAAAAGTCTTTTGGTCTTCTGCTGTATGATTAAATCACTTCCTCCTATACAAAGGGGAGACAGACTTGTGTGCATACATTCAGAGTAGCCTTTTATACAATAAATGTCTTGTCTTTTGTCAGGTAAGTGAGAAGGATGACGCTGAAAGAGAGCTTCAACAGTGCGCAATGGCAGTGTTTGTCATCAGAGAGGAGGAGGATCCATTACAGCCACCATGTGACGTAGGCATCATCATTGAAGGTCTGGAGGTGCTCAATGAACTGCCATCAGTTGCACATGGTTGTGCCCTCTTATTTGGCCTCATATATGCTCTAAACTTGAGCTATCCAGGTGAGCTCAAACACACTTTTGATGCACTCCAGAAAATATTCATGGAGATCGAGCCAAAGAAAATGACACGCAGAGTTTGCAGTCTGAGTGTCAAGCTCTAAATATGGGGTTGCTCAAAGAAATTTGGATACAGCGTGTTGATCTGTTTTAAGTGCTTGTGTTCAAATACAAACCAGGATGTATCTCATTTCTGATATTCTCTGTTAACAGAATAATTTTTGTTGTATAAATATTGTGGCGCTGATATTAACATTAAAAATGTGAATGATGCTAAATTCAGAATGATCAGCGAGAGCATTAGTAATGGTTCCCTGTTTTTTTTTCTCTTGAACTGTCTTTGTTCATAATTGCAACCATAGCAACTATGTGCATCCTTGGTTTGTTTTTTTTTTTTGGCTTCCTTGCATTTATAATGGTTAAAAATAATGACATTCATACCTTTTTGGCTGTTCCCTTGCATCTCAAGTTTTAAAGAAGAGTATAACCAGTTATGCATGTTAAGATGTGCATGTAAATTGATGTATAAGTTTTAAAAAGTAACATGTTGAGAATTTTACACACAAGTTTTATTTTTTATGTGTAAAATGCATACTTTTCTGGCTTCTGATGGCGAGTTTGAGGTGATTCCTATTTCAAAAATAAATGGTCTTTTGAAGAGAATTTTCTTTAAGTTTTCTCTTAAGTGAAGCAGTTCAGTGAATTCTAGTCCTATAGGGAATGAAATTTTGTTTATGGTGACATATCAGTTTTTAGAAATGTAAAAAATATCATTGTATATGTAAGTAACTAAACTTTGGCTTGTGACTAAAGAAAATATATTGATTATGGTATAATGAAAAAAATACTTTGTACTGAATCAGAAATTTAACTTGAGAAAAATTTAAAAAATTGCGTGTAACAGAATTACAGCAATTCAATTAGTTTATTCCAAAGTAAAATCTGTAATTGGATGTAATGATAAATATTAGGTTTTCCCAAATTAAAAAAATAAGTTGTAAAAGAGAAAAAAGAAATTAGTTTATGTCTTTGTAATGAATAATGTTTTTACTTTGAATAAAAGCAAAATTTTTGCCTTGTCTTAAAATACAAAATTTATTTACATTAAATCAAAATTTACATTTTCAACCAAATCATAAATTTAATTTGTGAAAAACTAATAAATTTAGGTGTAACAAATTACAGTAATTTTTTTAAGTTGATCCAAAGTATCACTTTTTTCAGTGTTATTTGGTACAATGACTTAATTAATACTATTTAGCATTATTCTAACTGACTTGCATTATGTCAAAGAGCATAGTTTTGTTGTGATTTGTGGATGTGTGGTTCTCTCTTGCTCAAGCAGTGTTGTACCCTGGGGAAATTAGGCAAGATAAAGTGGACTACTAATAATCCAGATGATGTACCAGAACAACTGAAAATTGTAAGTGTGGAAGACACATTTTGCACTCAAAGTTTGCAGCCTGCTTTATGTAATGGAAGATGAGAAGAAGCTGGAGGAATTTTTAGTTTGGTCAATGCACTGAGCGAGAACATCAGCACATTGTAGGAAAGTTGGAACAAAAGGTTTTGAGTGGATATTTTGTATTTTTTAAGACTCTGAAGCTGTGTGCAGTTCTGGGTTTCCTGTGATTTGGGGCAATTAAATGACATGAGATACAGTCCTGATATGAACTAGCTATTAAATATCTATGGTATTTTCTACAATGGCAACATACGAGTCTTGACCTTATTTCTTTTTACCTCCACCAACTTTGTTGAAGGAGGTTATGTTTTCACCTCCATTTATTTGTTTGCTTGTTTGTTTTCCTGTTCCCAATATAACTCAAAAAGCAGTGATTGGATTTTGATTTTGAGGAAAGATGGGCCACAGACAAAGGAACAATTGATGAGATTTTGATGCAAATCCAGAAATGTATGCAGATCGAGGATTTTTTTTTTTCTGTTCCCAATGTAACCTCAAAAAGTAGTGAAAAGATTTTGATGAAATTTTGAGAAGTTTGGCTTGGGCCAAGGAACAAATTATTAGATGTTGATGCAAATCTGGATACGTGGCTACTCGTTTTTTTTTTTTTTTTCTTTTTCTTTTTTTTTGAGGTGAGGTGTCATTGATGATTCATTTTCTGTACCTAAAACAACTGTGCCAAATACACACAGAGACAAAATCATGTGGTTTTTTCCTTTCGGTATCCAGTTATAAACTATTATATGATAAATTTAGCAACTGATAATTAAGTTGAGCCACAGAAATATACAAAATACCCCTCACTATGGCACAGATTTTCGCTGTGGTGGTGTAGTGGTTAGCGCTGTCGCCTCAGAACAAGAAGGTCCGGGTTCAAGCCCTGTGGCCGGCAAGGGCCTTTCTGTGTGGAGCTTGCGTGTTCTCCGCGTCAGTATCCTCCAGGTGCTCCGGTTTCCCCCACAGTCCAAAGACATGTAGGCTAGGTTAACTTGTGACTCTAAATTGACCATGAGTGTGAATGGTTGTCTGTGTCTATGTGTCGGCCCTGTGATGACCTGGCGACTTGTCCAGGGTGTACCCCACCTT
>JAOEHH010000022.1:34750349-34767399 GCA_025447875.1 Notarius cookei | reverse complement strand
TCGCCGGCCACGGGGCTCGAACCCGGACCTTCTTGCTGTGAGGCGACAGCGCTAACCACGACACCACCGTGCCGCCGCCTGCAAGATATACGAATAAATAATTGTCTACATGGCACAACCCTGATTGGAGTTCAATCCTGCGTGAAATGATGACATCACAATGCTAACACGAAGCTCGTCCTCATCCTGGACAATCCCACTGCGTGTGCACGCGAGTCAGTGCGCTGTTCAGGAAACCTGCTGTAATTTGGACACTTTAGAGTCCAGTGTGGTGACATGCTACAGGACCAGCCTGCGTATCTCTGTTTCGGGTCAGACGCAAGGAAAACGAAGACGTACACCCTGTTTTGTGTACGATCCACGATCCTGATATTTGTTTTTCTCCACGTTGGCATTGACGCATGCGTACGAAGCGATACGTAATGCATATGTAACCTACAGGCCTTTAAATAAACATTTCGCTCTTTATCTGCATTCGCAGGTTGGTAAGATCCATCAATGTTCTCGAAGCAGGACCTCGTAGAACACACACACACACACACGCACGCGTACCGTGAATATCATCACCACTTCACACTGCACTGATATCATCTTGAATTATTTTCATGGAATTTCCTCTGAATTTTTTTTTTAAAGATGAGGAGGATAAGAAGAAAAAAGGGGCTTCCCTCATCTCTGGACTGAAGATAACTAGGGTTTATTAATGACCTGCCACAAGACGGGGCGTAATTAACGTCTTCCTCCCGGCTTCTTGGACAAATTTTGTTGATTATTTGATAACCACAGGACACGGGCGAGTGCAAACGGGAAGAAAGAGAAGATCGCTATCACGCCCGGTTATTGGATTGGTTCAGGAAGAGCGTCTGTATCAGCACCTCTCACCTGTGCATGGTTAATTACCGGACGGAATGCAGATGGAGGCAAAAACCATCCATTACATTTCACTAGCTGACTTTTTTTTTCTTTTTTGCATAAAGGCACGAACCTTGTTAGCTACAAGCTCTGTTTAATGGATAGCCGTGATCACAGCCGCCAAGTGACCGACTCTCAATCTGCATCCTCCAGTCGTGTTGCGTTGCGATGCGTTGCATTTTTGTCCAATATTGCAAAATTCAAATAAAACCATTTATACCCTGTTGAATTCGAGGTTCTGATTAATTTTCTATCACAGTAACGATGCCTCGAATCACATCTTCGCATCCGCTCGTTCTCATACGTTATCGTTTCCGTAGTAACAACTTAAACGGATTTGTTTTTGTTTTTTTTAACAAGACGTTTACTTCTGGAAGGAGTCTCCAGTGTCAGCACTTTGTTCCAGTCAGGTTTACATGACAAGCGGCGTTTTATTTCGTCTTATTAATTTCAATAAAAAAAGAGTAAAACAAAGAAAAAACCTGGTGAAGGAAAGACTGTTTATCGCTGCTATAACAATCATTACTAATCATAATAATAACAATAATAATTATAATGATTAAAGCAGCTGAAATGAAATAGTTGTCATTATTGCAGTCGATAAATTGCAGCTTTCAAGTGAAACGGCTTCATTTTTAATGTCTTTCTGTCTCTCCGTGCGCTCGGACTGCTTCAGTTCCCTCAATTAACACGCGATCAGGCGATTAACTCATCAAACACGATTAAAGCTCATTGAACCGGACTAAAGTCGACCGTCACAGCGGGTGTGTAAAGTGATTAAGTCTCTCTCAGTGATGAGTGTGTTATGAAGAGATCGCCATCGCTGCCACATAATATTCCCTCTCAGACGCGTTAACCTTTCACTCGTGCCACTTCTGAGTGCGTCTCCTCGGCCATTAACGACACATTCGTCTTTAAGCCAACGTCAACGTGGCACTGTTTCTCCTCACGGATCTAACGTTTCAGAATATCACAGCGGGATAAATCAACCGGAAGGAAGGAAAAACGAAAGACCTAATCCACCTCGTTAATAATGCACAATGATGTCATTTCAGTTCACGAAAGAGTTTATCACCCCTGAAGCGATAATGCTAATGGAGCTAACAAATATGTTTCAAGCCTCTGGTTTAGCATGCTGCGCTACATCTACTGTACACACGTGATGTCTCCTGAGTCACATGACCACGAGCATGACTGTACATCATAACTCAACATACATATACACCGATCAGCCTGAACATTCAAACCACTGACAGGTGAACTGAACAACACTGATTACTCGAGCCACATTCACCGGGTTTGAGCAATTGTGCGCTCTGATTGGCTACTCTACTACTCGGCTGTCAGCTCATATCCCGTGAGTAGAGGAAAACAAAATGGCGGCGCGTGTTGCTGAACCAACCGAAGAAGAAATAAAAACTACTTGAAAAAGCAACAAATATGGAATGAAAGTATTTGATGGTAAGAACGTTTCTTTTTTTTAATTTTCAAGAATTATTATGATCGCATTTTTCACAAGTTGCTCCTGTCATTTCGCCGGTTTGTTTAAATTCTTCATGTTTAAGCATTTAAATGTGTTGAATTTTTTTAGACTGGTTTAAAAGCTCAAAAGAAGTTTGAAAATTACAGAACTGAAATGTCGAAGGAAGAATTAAATCAACGTCTAAAGCTGCTCTATACCTCGACAAGACAGCGAGACGGCACTTTCTACAAAAAAAATAAAGACACTAAAGTCAAATCGTGCTGCCATCGATAGGTTTTTAAGAAGTCCGCCTGAGGGGAAATTATTTTGTCGGACATTTTGTGTAAAGTTTTGATTTATCGAATTTACAAAATGCTCCGTTTCTCAAAATCCAGTGAATGTGGACAGAATAAAACACTTATTCCGCTCAAGCTTGTCATACATGGATTATAGCTACGCGCCTCGTCTGCTATCAGCTCACGTACGACTCGATTTCGTGGAATAATTGTTAAGTATTTCATTACAATGGCACCTGTCAAGGAGTGGGATACCTGGTTGAGGCAGCAAGAGAACAGTCAGTTCTTGAAGTTGATGTGTTGGAAGCAGGAAAAATGGGCGAGTGTAAGGATCTGAGCCACTTTGACAAACTGTGATGGTGAGATGACGGGGTCTCCAAAACGGCACACCTTGTGAGGTGTTCCCGATATGTAGTGGTTAGTACTGAACAAAAGTGGTCCAAGGATCCAAAGGACAACCGGTGAACTGGAGACATTACTGTACGTATCGCTGAAGTATCCTGACATGATATTTTTGTCATATCGCCCAACACGACTCATCAATATGATCAAAGAAACACTTTTTTTCCCAAACATCGAAAAACTTTAATGGTTTTCAATTTAAACGACGACATAACGACATCAACAGGCCTCCGTTTGTAACTCGCGGCAAACATTTCGGTGCGTATGAAAAATAAAGCGGTGTTTGTAATGGGTCTTTGTGTCGCGCTCTGCTGGGACGCCGTTGTTCCTCACCGGGGAAAGTCAAGTGAAAAGCAGAGGACAGAGAAAATACATTTCATCCGACGCTGTCAGTGTAATTATCTTCCTCCCTTGTTATATTTTATTCAACAGCAATGTGATGTTCATTGAGGCGGCGACGTCGTGTACGCCGGGGACGCCATCTTTTAAAAGAGAGACAGTGTGTGTGTGTGGATTAAAGTTTTGTACAAAACAAACAGAGCGTGTGAGAGAGAGAGAGAACACATGTCCTAGCATATCCACCACAATCTGAAACATCAGAGCTCGATCATAGCTACATGCCTCGTCAGGTGATTTCTGATTGGTCAGAAGGTGTTGATCAATTTTCTGGAATACGTTGTCATTCACAGCGACTTGTCCAGGTTGTCCTGACGATCATGTTAGCATCAATGTTAACAACAAGAAACAAATGTGAGTCGAAAACACTTTGGCATGGTTCTGTTTGAGTGACGCGAGCTGTCCTTTATGTTCTGTTTTACCACGTTAGCATCAATGTTTGTTCGCAAATTTAGTGCACAGCACCAAAAGAGAAGTTGAAATATTTCATTAAATTTATTAAATGAGAACAGAAACGTTTCCTGGTTTGGACGTCTTCCATCCAGAAAAGTGCGAGCTTATATTGCGTTTTCAAAAAAACAAAAAAACCTCAGGTAGAATTTTGTGTGCTGAGAGACCTGAGATTGACCCCATTTTAAAGAGGCCAAGCAGTGTGTGTGCGCTCAAATACGGTAGGTGCTGTCAGTCAGACACGCCTCAAGACGGTCTCACGCTCCCTCCCACACACACACACACACACACACACACACACAGCCCCCAGCTTAAACACAAATTGACCCTGACCCTGACAGACGGGAGTGAAAGCAGGGTGATGCTACGGCTCACGTTTATCACGTTGCTCCTCTTCTGGAGCACACGTTCAGTCTCTCACACACTCACACACACTGTCAGGACCTCTTGCAGCCTCTTTCATCATTTGACAAGGATCAGATTGGGCCCAGGCTGGAGAATGCTGCTCGTTCCTGAGCAGGCCGCGCTGGAGGTTATCGACGCAAAACCACAGCACAAATCTGCTTTTATCGGAAAACGCTTTGATTCTCGGACATCACCATGCTCAACCATCCAGCATGAACCTTTTTTTTTTTTTTGAGTGTGTTAAAAAAATGGCTTTAAAATCGAATCATTAAAAGCAGGACGAGCTAGCTTTCATGATAGTATCGTACAATGTTAGCTATAATGCTATCATATGTCAGCTAATTATCATATTGTGAACTAAGCTGTGACTCAGCATTAGCATATTTGATAACTCTGTTAGCACGGTAGCGCTTATATCATGCGAAATGGTCCTCAGACACTTTTTTTTTTACCTCACAATGTGCCAAAGGTTTTATGCTAACTTTAAAACTGAACACAAATCAGAACTCGCTCATTCAGTCGTCGCAATATTAGCCACAGTTACATCATTTATCATCATCTGGACCTCAATAGCCGTTGCTTCACATCACCATTCGCAAACTTTAAAATGCTAAAATACAATGCTAATACCTGGCCCTCAGGGAAGTGTGAGAGAAGTTGAATAATTTATTTATTTTTTGTTGTTTTTTTCCTGACAGTGTGCCAGGAAAAATATTTTTAAGAAAGTATGAACATGAATGTATTCACACAATATCAGCCATATCTTTTATTATTTAACACGAGCTAATCTAGCGTGTATTTTTATCTGCTAGCAAGTTGGACTCATTCCGAATTTGTGCGGTTTCTGTGAGAAACTGATTTGTTCTTTTCACAAAAATGTCTTTTTATTTTTTAAATAAAAATTTAGCATCAGGATTAGCGACACAAAGTTTGAAGAAATAGCGAGCAGAACGAGCAGCTAATCTTCTCCTTTCTCTTCTCTCCTCTGAGGAGGTTCGAGGAAATAAAAAAGTCACAGAAACAGTGCGGAGAAAAGTCATCGCGACAAAGTGACTCGCTGTTCGCCGAGTTTGTACATCTCGACAAACAGGCATCGAAAACACAGCAGAAGAACTTCTCCGAATAAAAACAATAAAAGTTTTAGCACGCTGTAATCACTACACACTGGAACATAAGTTCAGAGTCTTACAGAATTTATACAACAGTGTGATTCGGGATGCATTTGCATGCGCATGAATAAATGATTAAAGACGATACCGATCAGAGTTAATTATTTCCATTGTTAATTTTTCATCGCTTTTATCCGAGACGGAGAAAACGCATTAGCTGCTCGGTGTCTGCTAAATTTTTCATGGCAAGCTGTTCTGCAGGAAAACAAAACAGGCATCTGGAAAAAAAAAAAAAAACAATGTGGAAAGATGTTGAAGGTGCTGCTGAACTCCTGGGACATGTGTCCAAAAGAACGGAGAACCAGTGAATGATAAAAACGTTCCGACATTTCCATGCCAAGTTTCTGTTTTTACTTGTCAGTCGAGAACGTTGGATGGAGCCCTTAAAGTTTCCATGTCAAACCCTGGAACAGCGTGTTTCCCCTCTCAGAAAAGATTCCAAGCAGAACCCTCTTTTTGGAATCCCAAGGAACCATAAAGAACCTGGGAAGAGCCATGTGCCAAGGCAGTTTATTTAACTGTTAAAAGCCTGACAGGCTCGAGGTATAAAAAAGAAAATAAGGACCGATATTTTGGCGTTCTTTAAGTATTTATTGGATGATAACTCATCTCATCTCATTATCTCTCGTCACTTTATCCTGTTCTACAGGGTCACAGGCAAGCTGGAACCTATCCCAGCTGGCCACGGGCTCGAACCCAGACCTTCTTGCTGTGAGGTGACAGCGCTAACCACTGCACCACCATGCTGCCCTCTGGATAATAACTTTCATGGTTAATATTAATGATGGTATTTGGGTTCTTCTCAGGTTCTTAAGGTGTGTGTAAAGCTGCTAAGAGTCACATTCCACTTTTGATCTCGTCTGTAATTCACTTCAAATAAATGTGTTAATTTGATGGAGGCTAAGAACCATTAATTCTCCGATGAAATCCTTGAAGAACCCTTTTGGACCCTCTTCGAGCACCAGGTTCCAAGTTCAAGAAGTTCAGTGTCCAAGAAGAAAATGGTCAGTCGTTTAGAGTACTGTACATTTATCCAGAAAAATGTGATCAAGACACAAAGGCCACGCCTCTTTCAATGATTAAGATACAAAAGCCACACCTCTTGCAATACAATTAAGACACAAAGGCCACGCCTCTTTAATTGTGACTGACACAAAGGCGATGTCTCATTCACTAAGACACACATTTAAGCTCATCTCAACCTCTTGAAAATAGAACTTTTGAATATTATCCACTTTTATTTAACCATCGTAATTTTTCGAGTTTGAATTATTTTCATGAATAAGAGAGCATTGGAATCATACGAGGTCCCGTGAAGCTGAAAAACCAACTCCCTCCTGAAACACTCCCAGCTCTGCCTCGCTTCCTGTTGTATTTTACATGACCTTTCATACTGAAACATTGTCGAGCATTAATCAGGCCAGACAAGTCTTCTGCATATTAATGTCATTCATGTCAGAGTCAGCCAGCAATGGTGATTGGTTTAAAATCGGCTCGTTTAGCAGCACCAACATGCCACTGTCCTCCAAGTAATTAGCACTTTTCTGAAGCGAAGTTTCGAGATGAGATTTCCCGTGATCAACAATAAAGCTCTTAATGAAGCATGCCGTCACGCTGTGTGACGCTTTCATCCAAAATTCATTCATTTCTTGTTTTATTCATCCTGAGAAGTTGTAAACAGCGGGATGCTGGAGCCTGTGGATTTCGGCGAACTCTGCCTCTGGTTTGTATCAGTGATAAACAGGAAGTGGGATAACTTCAATCACGTTCCCAAACTGATACACTGGGTGATATAAAGACGCACCTAAAGTTCAATAACACTTCGAGACATCTCTTTCACACCTGTGTGATGGACAGGTTCAGAGGTCACACCCCCTTCACTGATCCATAGATGAGACATCTTCACTGACACTGAAGAACAAAGGCCACGCCACCTTCATTGCATCGAAGGCACAAAGCCAACATCTCCATCACGTAGATAGGCACAAAGGCCACGCCTCCTTCACTGTTTCTAAGGCATTTAAAAGCCACACCTCCTTCATTGTGTCTGAGGCATTAATAGGACACACCTCCTTCATTGCATTTCAGGCATTAAAAGGCCACACCTCCTTCACTGTGTCTCAGGCGTTAATAGGACACACCTACTTCATTGCCTCTAAGGCATGAAAAGGCCCCGCCTCCTTCATTGTGTCTGCCATTAAAAGGCCCCGCCTCCTTCACTGTGTCAAGGCATTAAAAGGCTCCGCCAACTTCCTTGTGTCTTCGGCATTAAAAGGACACACCTCCTTCAATGTGTCTGTCATTAAAAGGTCCCGCCTCCTTCACTGGGTCGAAAGCATTAATAGGACACACCTCCTTCATTGTGTCTAAGGCATTAAAAGGTCCCGCCTCCTTCACTGTGTTGAAAGCATTAATAGGACACACCTCCTTCATTGTGTCTAAGGCATTAAAAGGCCCTGCCTCCTTCATTGTGTCCAAGGCATTTCAAGGCCACGCCTCCTTCACTGTGTCTAAGGCATTAGATGGCCCTGCCTCCTTTATTGTGTCAAAGGCATGTCAAACCCACACCTCCTTCACTGTGTTGAAGGCATTGAAAGGCCACGCCTCCTTCCTTATGTCAAAGGCATTTTAAGGCCAAACCTCCTTCACTGTGCTTAAGGTATTAAAAGGCCACGCCTCCTTCACTGTGCTTAAGGTATTAAAAGGCCACGCCTCCTTCACTGTGCTTCACGTATTAAAAGGCCACGCCTCCTTCGCTGTGCTTAAGGTATTAAAAGGCCACGCCTCCTTTATTGCGTCTCAGACACTTCAAAGCCACGCCTCTTTCACTGTGTCTAAGGCAATAAAAGGCCACACCTCCTTCATCTTTTCTGGCACAAAGGCCACTCCTACACAACTGGAACACAAGATCATTTTTTTAATACTCTTTTGACTGATGAGTCATTTGAATCTGCTCATTTAAACAATTCATTCAGACTAATTCACTGATTCTACGCCTCCTTAATTGCAAGAGGCACAAAGGCCACATATCAACTTTACTCCAACTGAGAAATCTCTTTTACAGGGTGTGGCAGGCACACAAGCCACGCCTCCTTCACTGTGTCTAAGGCATAAAGGCCATACCTCCTTCACTGTGACTGGCACAAGGGCCACGCCTCCATACCTGGAACACAAGAGATATTTTTTACGATTTTGATTGACAAGTCATTTGAATCTGTTCATGATTCATTCAGATTTGTTCACTGCTTCTTTGTTGATATTTTTAAAACTTTTTGTTCATAAAAATCTAAAGTACTGTTCTCAGATCAGTGCTCTCCTTCAGCTGCTCTCATGAACCCCACCATTTTTGGTAATAAACCCAAACCAGTGGGCGAACATCACACCGTTACGCCCCGGCGCATCCCCTCGTGACCTATTACCCTCTCTCTCTGCGATTAAAGACTGGATCGTTTTTAAATACCATTTGAATAATTCATTGATTTTTTTTTAAAAAGTAGATCAGGCGAGGATGAAATATATTCAGGATAAAAAAAAAAATTCAAAACACAAGCCGGCGTGCATGTACCTCTTTCCACTTCTTGGATATTAACTCTTCCTGAAAATGAATATTTCATTTTTGGAAGGGCTGAGGCTTCACAGGAGAATGACTCCGTGTACATTTACATTAATTTTTTTTTTTTTTTTTAGGAGAGGGGAATTTCCGTGACTAGGCCCTGGAGGTCACGTCGCGCCTCGTGTCGGACTGACAGGTCTTTTTAAAGTGGTTGTCAGTCGAAAACGGCCGAGCGGAAATTTCTCCCGGTTTTTTTTCTTTCTTTCTTGATTGGTTGCCTTGATGTGTGTTAGTGTAACCTGGAAGGTTAGGGAGGGTGTCACTCAGCCCAGGACTGTCTTACTGTAAAATGTTGCGTGTCTGTCCACGGTGGGCGCACGCACTCAGGGTTTGTGGCTGTCAAGTTGATTTTATCCTCCTTTAGTTACCCAACACGCTGACAAGCAGTCTGTCAGGTGTTTGTCTTCGGTCCGTACCGTTGCTGTGTCTGAAAAGTGAGAATTATTCGCATTAGCGCCAACTTTTCCCCCCTCTCTCGCTCTCTCCGGATCCGTGGCCGTCTAATTTGCCGGCGCTCTCCTGTCTCAGTGACAGCGGCTTGTCACAAGAGCTGCAGGTTTTTTCGCTGAGTTTTGAACGAAGACAGCGAGAGAGAGACAGAGAGAGTCTACTTTTCCCTTTTCCTCACCTCGCCTACTCGATTTGCATTCGGTTTCATCACCTCTTCGTGTTTTTTTTTTTTTCACCCTCTGAGGGGATTTTTTTTTTTTTTTGAAATCTGACTTTTATTGTCAAAGTCATGGACATGCTTCAGGAATCTCGACTCAGTCTGAGGAAAAAGTCAAGATTCTCCAAAAATAATTGAAGGTTTTGTTTCACTCTGAATTTGTGGAATGTGGAAACCAATCATTTGTTACTTCCTGGATTCGCTTTTTTTTTTTAAACTTTATTTTAACATTACATTACCTCAAGCTGTTTTGGAGCTTCAGATTTTTAATCAGTTTGTGTTGAGACAGCGTTTGACTGGCTTTCACGGACAAGATGATGTAATTCCATTCCCAGCAAAATATTTTTAATTTTATGGAGGACATTTACGCTCATGCAATCGGGGTGCCAATACTAATGCACCTTAATAGCTAGCATTCATTTCAAGTTACATAAAACCCAGTTTGGAGAAATGTTCTATTCATGGCGGCCATAAGGCTCCAGTTGGTCATGACCATGTCCATTTGTCATGTTTATACATCGATAAAAAAATACACACACACTTCTCAGAAATCTCAACCAAATGAAACAAAGAATGCTGGAAAGTCTGCTCGACATTCAGTCGCGAGCGTGCACCAATCTCAGCTGGTGAACCTGGTCTATCTCTGAGAGTTCTTGAAATACAGCAGCTTTATCTCCACTAGAACACTGCAGAGAGTTCCACATCACACCGGAGCATCTCACGGTTCAACAGCTACGGCACGGCTCGTCATACACACCTGACAAGAGGAGCATGGCTAATCTCGCCTCTCTTACAGACAGCAACCTTTAGGCTTCTCCAGCACGGAGATATCACAGGCAGGGAAAAAAATGTCAACGTGTCAAATTGTGCAGTCT
This sequence comes from Notarius cookei, assembly GCA_025447875.1. Taxonomy (NCBI): domain Eukaryota; kingdom Metazoa; phylum Chordata; class Actinopteri; order Siluriformes; family Ariidae; genus Notarius; species Notarius cookei. Next base: position 34,756,752 of record JAOEHH010000022.1, on the reverse strand, counting down.
TTGAGAAGGTGAATCTGCTTTTATGAGGCTGAGAGTGAAAACTCGCTTCTTGGCCATGATGGATTAATTGGAGTAAATCAATGTGAAAATAACTGCTGCTTGGTTTGGCCGCTAGCGCTCACAGAAAACACCGACAACTTCACCAGCTACTGATGTTAGCAGGAATCTGTCACACACACACACACCTTCCTGGATCTGAATGCACTGCAATATTAATTTTGTGTAAAGTTCGTGCAAATTTTATATTCCCATCACTTTCGGTGTTGTGTCAAACACAGGAAGTTAAAACAGTATCCACATGGGGCTTTTCAGCCATTCACAAGTTATGAATAATACATTTATCACTCATAACTCTTTCATTAGTTCCTGAGAGCCGCAAGAAACAAACAAGTTGCACCAAATCTACTTCCAGATTCTAATCAACAAATCCATTGGAACGCACTTCTGGAACAATCTACTCCAATAGAAACCTACTTTCATGAGAATCTCTTCTGAAAATTTAACCCAAGAAAACCCACTTCCTGTACAATCATTCAAATTCACTTCCAGAAAAAAAATCCACTTCCATTTAAATCCACTTCCGAAAAACATTCACTTCCTAAAAACTGCTTCCATTAAAATGTATTTCCTAAAAATCTACTTGTTAAAATCCACTTCCTAAAAACATCTACTTCCTAAAAAAAACCCTTCATTAAAATCCACTTCCTAAAAACATCCACTTCCTTAAAAAAATCTACTTCCATTAAAATCCACTTCCAAAAAATCTACTTCCATGAAACTCCACTTCCTCAAAACATCCACTTCCATTAAAATCCACTTCCAAAAAAAATACTTCCATGAAAATCCACTTCTAAAAAAATCTAGTTCCATTAAAATCCACTTCTTAAAAAACACATCCATGAAACTCCACTTCCTCAAAACATCCACTTCCATTAAAATCCACTTCCAAAAAATACTTCCATGAAAATCCACTTCCAAAAAATACTTCCATTAAAATCCACTTCCTAAAAACATTGACTTCCATTATAATGCACTTCCTAAAAAAATCTACTTCCATTTCAATCCACTTCCTGAAAAAATCTACTTCCATTTAAATCCACTTCCTAAAAAGCACATCCATGAAACTCCACTTCCTCAAAATATCGACTTCCATTAAAATCCATTTCCATGAAAATCCACTTCCTTAAACAGTCCAAATCCATTAAAATCCACTTCCGAGAAGAATGCACTTCCTGCAACATATACGCTCATTAACATCTGCTTCCTAAAATATCTCTTTTCATGAAGATGCACTTCCTGAAAAATCTACTTTCTAAAAAAAATCCACTTCCTGCACAACATATTTCCATCAACATCCAGTTCCTGAAAGATCTACTTCCATCAAAATCCTTATCATGCACAATTCATTTCCTGCGAAATCTGCTTCCTGTAAAATCCACAATACCTCATTAATATGCAAGTTGGACGCCGCTGATTAAAAGAAAGTTCCTCAGAGCCCTGATGCATATTTAACGCAGATCTCTCAGCTGGTCTTTAATTGGTGTGGACATCAGCGCTTTAAAAATTTAAACAAGCACAAAAGCATCTCTTTTTCTCTTCTGTTCTTCTCGCAGGCCTTTAATAACGCAGATACCCTTTTCTCCGAGCCCAGGCCTGCCAAAACCGACAAGCAAGGGGTCGCGACCTTTGGCATTCGTGCTGCGAGTGTAACGAGAGTGAGGGAGAAGGAGGAATAAGGAGACTTCTCATGAATATTGTAATGGCCTTTCTCCATGCGTTCAGGGATACGACGACATGACATAAGCATACGGAGCGTCCCGGCCCGGAGGATCCGAGGACGATGGAGCTGAAGGCTTGAGGAGGAGGAGGGAGAGAAAATGGCCCGAGCAGGCTCTCATTAACCCTGCTGAGTGTTTAGGAAGTGACAGGAAGTGAAGGAGACGGACGTTTAATTGCCCCATCGCGATATTCAAAAGGAAGGGAACAGCTGTTAGGCGTGACATAATGAGGCTGGATTTGAATGTCAGGAGCCGCAGCTGGGCGGTGAAGGGTTAAGAGAGGGGAGGAGCGGCTTAAAATCTGTTCAGATGGCCGAGAAAGAAAGATCAAATACAGTACGCGCGCACACACGGCACGTTACTGCGGTGGAGAAAAATATCCGTTAAGCGTTCTTCAGAACGGCTAAGAGTTCTACGTTTCGAAAAGTGTTTTATGTGAAACCTTTTCTGAAAAGGAAAAGATTTTGCGCATTTGGTTTCCCCAAAGCAAATCTAAATCCACTTCCGTAAAAACTGACTCCAGTCAAAATCTGATTTTTTATCAGAGTCCCTTCCTTCAAATTTAACTGAACTGAAATCCACTTCCAGGAAACTCGACTTCTGTTAAAATCCACTTCCTGCAAAATATATTTCTCTCACAATCTACTTCCTGCTCATTCTATCAAGAAACTAAATCTACTTCCTGCAAAGTTGCCCTTTCGAAGAATTCACTTCCTGCTCCATCTGTTTCAATTCCACTCCAAACAAAATCTCCTTCAACTGGAATTCACTTCCCGTTCAGTCGAAATCCATTTCCTTCACCGGAATCCCCTTCCTACAAACCCAACTTCCATCAAATTTAAATTCCTGAAATCTCCACTTTCATCATCTCTCTCCTCCACCAGGAACAAGCTTATTATCTCACCTCACCTCTGTCGTCTATCTAACCAGGAAATAAATCCTACTTTTACTCAAATCTACTTCCAAAATGTTCCTTTCAGAAACAAATTTAATCCCAAATCCACTTCCACAAAAATCTACATCTCGCCTTAATCCGCCCTTCATTATCATCACCTCCAGAATCTCTCTCTTCCAGCTGAGGGAACCGTTTTATCCCAAATCTACTTCCGTCAGACTCAAACTCAAATCTCTGCGATCACATGACCTGAACGGGCTGCGTTCCTCTGTGCCAGGCTCAGGAACTCCCTCCACGGCAAACACACAGGCGGAGCGTTATCGCACGCCGCCACGCTCGCTGAGCAAAGTTTAAGCCGATGCTGCGATAATCTGTACAGAGAGCGAGTGTTAATTCATCAGCGCAATTAAAAAGTGGCTGCTGTGTTTACAGGCTGGATGTGGAACATAAACAGCTTAACAGTGTGTGTGTGTGTGTGTGGATGAATCCAGGCTCCACAGCACGTTCCCACTGATGGAATTTAGAAAACTGGCTTAATTATTCGAGCACAAAGCACAGCAGAAAAACAAAAACATGAAAAGAAAAGTTGCCAAGGACAAGCAGGTGTGAGTACAGGAGCAGGTGCAAGGGTTTCTTAGCCATAACACACACACACAAACAGAGAGAGAGAGAGAGAGAGAGCATCTATTTTTGTGTAACATCTGAACAATCTTCCAGGATACTTTCAACAAGCATGAAAGAACAAATCTCTCTCTCTCTCTCTGGGATTTTGACAGCAGGGCGCAAGATAGATGGCAAAGTCGAAGAATGGGACATGACATAGAGAGGGAGAAGTATAACTCTCTCTCTCTCTCTCTCTCTCTCTCTCTCTGCTGGCCCGCCATGCTTCCTTGGCTGTTGGAGAAGACCACGGTGTTGTGCCGTCAGACTCCCTTCCTTTCGTTAATTACATTTCAGCACCTTCCTAATTAAAGCTGCCGTTTAATGAAATCTAATGCGTGCTGCTATCCGCAAAGTGCGCCGCGATAATGAACGAGAAGCGTCCATCTATATGAGACGCTGAACAAGGTGTTAAAAATAATTTCTCATTTTCACTTAGCAGGACGACAGGCGAACTTTCGCGTCACGAATCCAGGACATTTACTCCTAAGAACTGAAGTAATGTAGAAAAATTCTTTCGAGGATTTCCGAGACGTCTCACTCTGTAATGAAAGGTGGCAGCACTGAGATAACCAGAACGTTCATGCGCTAATTTCCACACTCATAACGACGCAATGCAATTGACTGATGATGCAGAGCTCATAAGGTTTAACTAGTAATCAAATGCAATGCAGTTCTGGCTGATTGAGGCACAATCGTTTCCAATGTGCTGGATATAATCTTGGAAATAAGAGACTACTTTATTTGCTTGTTTCTTCTGCAAATTCCTCTGTGTGTGATATTTTGATAGCGTGGATCACCTTAACCTCATCTACGGTGTGCAAAGTGGACAGAAATGAGGCATTCAGTGACTGTAATTTCATAGCAGGTTGTTTCTTTAACCGGCTGAACCCATTTGGGGGTAGTGGGGCAACAGAGAACAATGAGATGCAAAATTTAGGTCTACGGTTTGTCATTGTGATCACAATGGCAACGAGCAGCATGTGTTCAAGTTTGTGTTGATTTCTGTCTCCTCCCAACCCACCCGCTCTTCATAATTTGCTTACTACCTGACTGTGTGCACCTGTTTTGTGTTTGGTCCTGATTCAGTTGAGTCATTACAGTCTCTTGTATACTGCAACTTACCCAGGGTTCTCCAGAAAAACTGAAGTATCCGGCAAAAAAAAAAAAAAAGGAGTAGATGGCTCTGGAATTTGCGGCAGTGAAAATTTTGAAATTTACATGCCTTCTGGTGGCTTCTGGTGCACTCTCAGCTCATAAATTACGAACCATTTCCCTGTAAAATACTTGCAAAATCTGTATGAAATTTCCCTCCAGATGTCTGTGTGCTTGGCTTTCTCAGTTACCCTCTGTAGTATGCTGCCTGGCTCTGTAATATAACTACATATGCTACGGCATGGTCACGTGGTCCGGCTCAGCCAATCAGAGCGCGAGAATCGATCAACAAATATGGCGTCGCTTCCGGTCATGCTAGATCCCAACCGAAGGCAATTTCTTGGTGAAATTATTGGATTTGCAGCAAATTATGGGCAGTTGAGACGATTGAACGCTGAAAGGCAAGTTTTTTTCTGGGCTCGAGTAGCCAGCGCAGACCGTCTGTGTAAGTGGAGAAAACCGCCAATCGCAGGCGCTTGTGGACATCTCCACTCCATATCACCATCCACAATCCACATTCAGGGGTACCAGTAATCCTCTGGGATCCACGTGTAGGCTAGTTGTTCAAATGTAAAACAGAAAGCACACATGGAGTCCTTAGGGACAACGGTTTCAAAACACGTCTTAATGCGGAATCATTGGCAGTAAGTACGACTCCTCCAGACATATAAAGTGGTTAGGGTTGCAGATTTGCATATTGTAGACGAGTCGACTATTCCCCTTGGCGGAGGTCTGTGCTTTCCGAATACCCTTTTAATGTGAAAGGAGTTTAACACGATTACTTCCTGGTTCTGTATGCATCGTTCAGGAAAAAAAAAAAAAGTAAATATCTTTGCTAAACTCAACCGAGCATGGAGAGCAAGCGGAGTAGGAATCTGCTTATTATTAGCAGTGGTGCACGTGGACACACACACACCTGGTTTAATCCTCATTCTGGTGTGGATACGGAACAGCTGTTCCGTTCCACCTGAATGTCTCTTAATTGTCTGTGTCTCCATCTGTCTCTCTGTTTGTCTTTCAGTCTGCTTCTCTTCATAATTTATCTATATTAGGCCATGAGCACACCGACCCTCTCACTTCTCCCATCCTCACGTCTTTGCTCTTGATTAATCCTGCTATTTCACACTACAGAGTGATCAATGAGCGCTCTCTCTCTCTCTCTCTCTCTCTCTCTCTCTCTATTGATCGATGATTGATAAATGCAGCTGTCTCATTAAAGCACTAGACCCTGCACTGTCGTTTTATTTGTTTCTTTATGAGTTACTTTTTATTTATCACTTGTTTATTTAGGACATGATTGCTAAAAGTTGATCTTGTCTTATTGTGGTTGGATAGATGGGAAGGAAATAGAGAAAAAAGAAGGGCACAGGAGTCTCTCTTTCTTTCTCTCTCTCTCTCTCTCACACACATGCACTCTGCCTTTGTCACAGTGCCTCAGCATCCATAGAAGCTCCTTAGTTGATTTAAGCGCAGCTTCACACTCATCGAGCCACGAGCTATCAGACCAAGCCATCATCAAATGTATGGATGGTGTCCATCCAGATGTCATTGGTTGTCCTTCTGGCTGAAATCAATCACACTACGGTGCTTCCACAAATGTCACACGACTCTAACTTAAGTGTAAAATAAAATAAAATAAAAAATCCCAATATCATTCTCATCCGGAGCTCACAAATCCCAGACTGAAACACTGCGTGAAGGGAACCGAACGTGACGCGTCAGCTCTGGAACACTCGTACTTCGAGAGACCAAAGATCAAGATATCAAGCTTAACCGCTTTCTTTTTTTTCTTTCGCTATGTGTCTTTATGATTTGAAATACATGTCAGAAGTCATTTAATCCCATCTCATCTCATTATCTGTAGCCACTTTATCCTGTTCTACAGGGTCGCAGGCAAGCTGGAGCCTATCCCAGC
>JAOEHH010000022.1:32829647-32841289 GCA_025447875.1 Notarius cookei | reverse complement strand
GAGTAGAGCCGCTGCTCCTCCACATCGAGAGGAATCAGCTGAGGTGGCTCGGGCATCTCTTTCAGATGCCTCCTGGATGCCTCCTTGGGGAGGTGTTCCAGGCATGTCCCCTTGGGAGGAGGCCCCAGGGAAGACCCAGGACACGCTGGAGGGACTATGTCTTTCAGCTGGCCTGGGAACGCCTCGGTGTTCTTCTAGAGGAGCTGGCCGAGGTGTCTGGGGAAAAGGAAGTTTGGGCTTCCATGCTCAGCCTGCTGCCTCCATGACCCAGCCCCGGATAAGCGGATGAAGACGAGACGAGACGAGACTTTGAAGAAATGTTATCTGACTTAGTAACAAATATAGCACCTGGTTACCCCCCAAGGCACAAAGCATTATGGGTAATGTGAAAGTACTCAGCAAGGAAGGCAGTAAACTGGACTAGCATGATCAGTGACAATCTCTGCACGGAACTACTTGTGCAGCTACTGGGTGCTCACGTGGGCCAGGAATGGAGTATGTCCGAATGTAGAACATTTGCATGGTGGCACACCGTCGTTGCTGCATGGGGATAATAAGAGAAAATTGAACAAAAGACCGCATTTTCAAGATTGACAAGTCTGTTTATGAGTGTAGCAGCAACTTTTACAGGCGTGTCAGCAATATTGTGCGCATAACGGTAAGGAAACATTGCATATTGGCCCAATATGCTGAAAAGGCCTAGTTAGAATCCTGATAGGTGTGTAACATTAACATACATACAACATTGCCTAGTTGAAGCATGGCTCAAGCAGATATGGAAGGTGAGAGGAGCCACAGCAGTGGAAGTGTGTCAAGATCATGCTCTGGCATCACATTAGGCAGCAGGAGTACAACAGAGTGCATGATGGAAATAGCATGAAGCATTATGCAACGTGTTGAGTTGACCCATGCCATACTGGACAAGTGTGCTCACTGAATAACACCTGACTTCTTGGTTCGTTTTTTTTTTGTTGTTGTTCTCTGGCTTTGTTGTGTCATTAGTCATACACACCAGGTAAGAACATGCTGATATGAAAACAGCTACAGGTGTTGGGGAACTCAAATGGTCATTATGTTTTCTGTTTATTTTTAGAAACTTATCAAGCTATTGTTCTTGAAAATCTTGCCTGGTGCTAAAATACTATCAGTTCCTGCTCCAAACTAACTGCTCAGTCTGACTGTCAGTTCTTGGAGCATCATAGAGAGAAACCTTCAGAATCATTAACCAATTTTTGAGTCAAATGAAGGTTTTTTTTTTAAAATAAACTAGAGATGGGGTGGCACGGTGGTGTAGTGGTTAGCACGTCGCCTCACAGCAAAAAGGTTCTGAGTTCAAGCCCAGTGGCTGGCGGGGGCCTTTCTGTGTGGAGTTTGCATGTTCTCCCCATGTCTGTGTGGGTTTCCTCCAGGTGCTCCGGTTTCCCCCACAGTCCAAAGACATACAGATTAGGCTAATTGGTTGCTCTAAAATTGTCCATAGGTGTGAATGTGAGTGTGAATGGTTGAGAGGAGAAAACCTCTATAATAATTCGGTAGAAGGCAATGGGAAACCACTACTGTAATGTTCCCTAGACACTTTGATGGCTGAAGCCGTCAGAGTGGCCACATCACTGTAGTGATATGCCAAAATGGATGGATGGAAGACATACCTTGCCATGACTAGAAAGCTATCCTGGACTGGATGAGGTTAGTAGAACCCACAATGGATTAGTCGTCCAATGACATGCAGGATATGAATGCAGACTTTGCAACTTTTATTTATTTTGCAAAGGAATTCCAAAGTTAAAGCCAGGAATATTTCAGTAAGCGCTATCAATCAAAAATTCATTAATACAAGCCAACCCTCAACCACATGACATGTATAAATCTGGAATGATTGACAATTGTACGTATGTTTTAAACTCTCTGATATTACCTTGTCTCTTGAAAGCCCGCCCTCTTCGCCACATATCATGTTAGTAACTTGTCTCAACTTGATTACCTCGCCCACAACGGAGTAAATGGGGCAAAGTATTGTAATCAGTGCAGTTTGTGCATGTGTCTGTCTTAACAATCTAGCGTCTAGATGACTGTACTGATTGACTTCAAACTTTCAGGGTAGGTGGGCAATGGTCCATAGATTACCTGATTAAATTTTGGGGGTAATCGGGTGAAGGTCAAGGTCACCGGAAAGGCCAGGTGAGGTTTGTTTTGCCTGACAACATTTCTTTTTTCATTTTCTCAAATGCAACCTCACTTTCTGTAGAATCAACATTAAATAAAAACAATCAAATGTTGCATCATTTGTGTTTTCAAGGTTAGAAAAAAAAAGACTGTGTTCAGTACAGTGAACATCACATTAGAATGAGTTATACTTCAATGATGGCTCTGTTTCCTGGGCTGAGTGTGTTGCATGAGTGTCTGTTTCTCCTTCGGGGCTTTCTTAAACACATTATCCCAGGCCTGGGCAGCATGCACATCAGGACTGACAGAAGAACTATTTTGCACCTGCTCTTGTGCTTTGGGTCTGTGCACCAAATGACCTTCATTTCATTCAGCTTCTTCTTGTGTGCATAAAAAAGGTCTGTCTGACCTTCAGTGCACATGCTGTGCATCCTTAACAGGGCTGAATCAGATGCAAAATAATTAGTCGGTTACATTCAAATGCTTCTCTGGACTTACAGTTGTAAATACCACTCATTACACAGCCTTTTTTTTTCTACTCAGATACTCAGTATTACTGAACAACTTCTTTGAAACATCCCATTATGCCCTGACAACCATTTTCCAATTACAAGAATTCCAAATTGTCCTACTGTAGTCAAATAGCCTAGGATCCCTATCAAACAACAAAAATCATACAAAACTCTTCTTCATTCAGAGATGCAGTTCCAGTCAAAGGGGAAATAATGTTATCTCAGTGACTTTGACTGTGGTGTGGTTGTTGGTGTGGTGGGCTGCTTTGTGTATTTCAGAAGCTGCTAATCTCTGGAGTCTAGTCTCAACAGTCTCTAGAGTTTACACAGAATAGTTCAAGAAAAAAATCCAATAAGCATCATTCTTCTGAGAGTTCTGAGAGAATTGCCAAACTGATCTGAACTAACAGGAAGTCTCCAGTAATTCAACCATTCTTTACAACTGTGGTGAGCAGAAAAGCATCTTAAAATATACAACAGACAATATGGGATACAACAAAAGAAAACCACATCAGGTTCCACTCCTGTCAGCCAAGAACCTGCAAATAAAGAAAATTAGTATGTTCTACCCCCATCATCAGTTATCACAGTAACCAAGCATTCCATAGAATGGTAGCAATGGTAATGTCATTCCTTGAGAAAACTCATTTTAAAGGCAAAGAGCCATTCTTTCCTTGACTTGGATAAAAGAGGACAACATGGAACATCTATTCTCAAGTGAGCTTGAAGTAGTGCTGTAGTACTTGAGACCGGTCTTGGTCTCGAGACTAGTCTCAAGGCCACTTTTTGAAGGTCTCGGAATCGACCGCATTTTTACATGGTTTTGTCTCAATCTCAGACAAAGAGGACTCAGGATTTTATTTCAAGACTAGTGAAGACGACAACTGTGGGAATTTCACTAAATTGCCTATGCATTGTCTGATTTATTTGTTAGCATTGTTACTGTGACTGGATGTAAAATTTTCTGCTTCACATGCAACTAATAACGTGGCTCATTGCTAATTTGAAATCTTTTGTCCTGTTCATGGCCGTCACCCCTCCCCAACCCCCTTCACACACACTGGTCTGGGCCTGGTCTTGACTCATTCTCACCCTGCCTTGGTCTTGATTTGATCTCAACCCCTCAAAGTCTTGTTCTTATCTTGGTCTTGATACACTTTGGTCTTGGTCATGACTTGGTCTCAGTTTAGGTGGTCTTGACTAAAATACTAGCTTTAGGTAATATGGATATTTTTTCATGTCCATAACCATGTGTGCACTCTCTGCAACTCAGTATACAGTATGAGGCATCAGGCATGTAGATTGATTATATTATATGAGGAAGTCAGTATTTGAAACAATTGCTTGCTCAAACAGACATTTCTTTTGATGTTTCAAGTTTCGCGTCATACTACACCATCCTCCTATTGGTTGCTTTTAGATGTGTTATACGAGTAATCAAACTCGGATTTTTATTAAAAAAATTGACATGGCCAGAACTTTGTAAACAACTTAAGATCAGGAGTCTTTGAATGCATAATGTGAGACCAAAGACAGAATTGTACAGTGTAAAGTCAGGATTAGTCAACATGGCTTGTTTGTTCCTCATGGATTAGTACAGAAAAATGTGGGACAACGATCAGGAAAAATAGGTTAATACACTCTAACTGCAGTCTTATTCAATGACTTTTTTTGTCATTCCATTAAATAAAAGAACAAAAAACATGCAATAAAATACTTCAGCATCAACTGTTTGTTTCTGGGAATCCATAAATCTCAGCAAAGTTCTCCAGAATAATCTTTAATGAACACATTTCCAATCTAAACTTTAATCACACTGCATTGAAACTCCCAATTCTTGGATCAGAGCCGGAAGAGAGAAAATAAAATCCAGATTTTTCAATCAGCATCTGATCAAATTTAATCTCCAGTGGTCCAGAAAGGAATTATTAAAAGTTCTGATCAATGACTGTCTGCAAAGAAAAACACTAAATCCTTCAAACCTCCTTAAATAAAAAAAAAAAACTCTGACCTTATTGACCTTGACCCATTTTAAAGACAAAAATAAATTCACTGTCTTCCTGGAGTCTGCAGTTATTCTAAGTAAATGGTGGCCTTTGGTGTCTCTGGTTATACTGAAAGTGTGTCAGATTTCAGTTGTAAAACCAGGTCACTGTACTTCCAGCTCATCAATTTCCATAGCTTTCTCAGCAAATTACCTCCAGGTTCAGTGTTCCCTCCTCCTGCTGGGTTTTAAAGCTGCCTGGATCTCATCAATCTAGGACAACCTTCTGAGCACTCGGCCAATGCCCCTAATTAGACAAAACTCCCTAAAAATAGGGCAATGTAGAGTGAACTGCAGGTGATAAAACTACAGTTAGTGTACAATTAAGGCTCCATCTTAAGTATGCTTGGCCTCAGAAGGTGTCCATGGGAGTTGTTTGCCAGAAGCTTAATTAAGTGATTAAACTGATGCCTCAAATAACCCTTGACTGAGCACATCTATGAAGGAAGAACACTGCATTTATAATGACACGAATGCGCTGAGAAATGTGTATGCAAACCTTGGTCCACATGTAATCAAAGTTATAGTTGATAGAATGATGGAAGGTGCCAAGAGTAAGGTACATTTCTGTCAAGTGCAAAATCTGTTTTCAAACTGAGGAACCAATTTATGGTCCACTTCAACAGGTTGTCTGGGGTCGGTTATACTGAACTCACCAAATGAAGACCACAGCATGTGTAAAAGCTAGTCACCTCTGGGACTGGTTGATGGAAAAATTGTGACTGGTTGAACTTGCCACATGACTTCAAGACTTGGGATACGTTCTAGATGCATTCAAACACAAGCACTGATGACTATTGAGCAACAATAGTAAATAATATATAAGGAGTAAACCACAATGGGGTATGCTGTCATAGGAAAATAATTAACCACAGAGTGGTGCAATGTGCCAGACAATTTCCACGCTGAAGGTGATTTTCCCATAACAGCACACCCTGAAGAGTTTTGTTCTTCTCACATCACATCAATTTGCCAATTATTAATGTCAGTTAGTATGAGTTTTTGGTGTTACATTGGTGTTATCACTTCCTATTATCAGTTGTTATAACAGCTCGTCTCTCTAAAGTGTCATTTTTTGCAACTTATGCTATAGAGAAACTAGGAAGTAGAAAGTCTTCTGAGTGGCACAACAGAAAAACATTCAACATCTTCTGGAGAAGATGGAAGGAATAGGAAGGATGATGTTTGCTCTCTCTTGTATCAATCACTGACACCCACCAATCATGGGCATCTGTGAGCTCATGAATGTCTAAAGTGTTGTTTTTGTTTTTTGTTTTCTTCTCCAAGTTGCCCATTGCCATGTGTCACAGCAGGAGCAGCAGTTTGAAAAGATGCAGTTGGTGGCTTCATGTGTCTTGGAGGAAGCATGTGCTAGCCTATGCTACCTCCTTGCTTTGGCCTTCCAAGTTGGCAGCAGTCATATGATAAGGGAGAGCTGGCTGGTCAGTGGGAATTTTCTACAATGAAATGAGTTAGAAAAATTGGGGGAAAACAACAATAATAAAAGTCTCCTCAGAAAACTTCATATCTACAAGAATATATTAAATGTCAAATAATCATTCTTTTAAAAATTGTTTACTATTAGTCTTAATAATACTATGGCACATCTGCAAATGGTCCTTGTGAATGAGCTGCTGCTATAGAAATTATAATGTATTAGATCTAGCGTAGCTGAAACTACTGCCCAAGCTACTGTTATAGAAAATGAGTTAACCTCACATTCACAACCTGAATATGGACTCGGGTATTGTACATGTGAAAAAGAAAGGGACACAAGAGAGAAGTCTTAATTAGTTTGAATTAAACCCAACACAGGCATGACGTACAGGAGCTTGCTATTGTCTACTGTAGTTCTACAAGTATTGCATCACCAAACCACCTTGTATCGACCCTTTTTTCCTGTGAAATGTAAATAAGCGTGTTCTCATGGTGAGATGGCTCAGCTCTGATGTCAACAGTGCATCTTTCCCAGTGGGAGAGACATTCTTCTCACTCCCTGCCAGGCAGCTGAGTGAAACTGATCAGGACACTTCATCACATTCCGGTTCACCGGCATACTCCACATGGTCAGGACTGCGCTCAACTCATGCCATCACAAAGAAACCCTGATACACATGCATGAGGGAAGCATGCTTGCAATATATGTGCTACATAGGAATATGGAGGGTATTAGCTAGCAATGCTCTCAAAGGCATGTTGCTCTCTGAAACCCTAGATATGTGTTGTGTTTTTGAATCCTTAGTTCTCCACTACTGAGTAGAGTCTCAGCTCGGCAACTTGGAACGTCTATCACTTGGAATGTCTTGTGGATTTCTTAAGCCCGGAATGAATTTGTCAAGAAAGGCTGCCTAAATTCAGCGGAGATTCAGGCAAATGTAGTATTTTATCAAATGTGACTCCTGGTATTTTATGATGAATTGTCTACTTTATTCTACAGCCTGCTGAATGTACTGTTTGGCACCTAGATGTATCGAATTGAGAGCCTCATCTTGAACAATATGATACACCATATTGTTACACCCCTACCCTAGACTCACCCCTAATATTCCTTACAGCTCTCCTTTCTATTTGACCTTGTTGCTATCAAAAGTGGTTTGTTCTTTAAAACAAGCTTCCAAAAGTCAGCACATGACAAATCAAATGGAGATTTATGCAATGACAAGACGTTTTGTCATTTCTTTTTGGCAACTGGTCATTTTTGGACTTGTATCTTCATTTTAGACAAATGCCATGACCTGTGCTAGCTTTCTTTCTGATTGACCATTCCTGGAAAAAAAAAATCCAATTATACCGAAAGACGATTGGCCTAAAAGTGCCAGTCGGAGGCTGGAAGTGGTGAGTGACAAACAAATGGACTAGTATGATCTTTTCCCCCCACAGTTTGGGAGCAATTTGTTTGGGGGAAAAAACAGACACTTGGACAGAGCCTGAAAACTGGGGTAGATGGGTGAAAACTAGACAAGTGGCAGCCATACTTTTGGGTGAGACCAAAACTGCTGAAATGATGAACACAAAGGCAAAAATTCCCATTTTAATTCATCCAGGAATGTAATTTGCAAGCAGCATAAGCCAATTATTGTAAATACCAAATATATATCCAATATTGAGTCTTTACCAAAACACTGGGTAAATATATTAATTGGATTTGCCATATATTCCAATCTGGCCATTGAAATGACAAAAATATTACATATTAAAAAAGCACACAATTGTCTTTAAGAATGTAATGATCTTGCCTATGCTGTCCAATAAGTCAACCAAGACTTACAGTTAGTTGGTTCAATGACTGATGATTCCATTATTGATTACAGTGTTGGGTAACGGCTGATGCTTAAACTGCCGATACTGGGATTGTATTAAAAATGGAAAGAAGCTGGATCACTGCATCTCTAGTAACATGATCTTGTTATCAGTTTTTGTCCAAGACTCAGCCTTGCTTCAGGGCTTAACAGCAAATGGATACTGTAGATTAGTAATTACTGGTGTATTCATAAAGACTTTCCAATGCTTAACCAAGGACTCATTCACAGTATGGTTCTACTGAACATACTTAGTACTGTTTGTCTTTCAGATTCTACACATGTATATTGTAATGAGTTATAGTCCAACTATCCAGTGTCACCCAGAAGACAATGGCTTCCTTCATCGATGTTTCTTCCTCATGCCTTCAAGTTTTTCCCACTTGCCACTGTCCCCTGTGGACTGCTGAAGTTAAAATGGATCTAAGTCTACATTTCAATTAAAGCCATTCAAGTTACCTTGTCTAGACAACAGTATAAAAAACACCTGCTTTCTCCTATACAGTGGTATCATCAACCTGATCACCAATAACAGCTTGCCTCTTCAAGAATTATCACTGGTGTTGCTATAGTGACTCTCTCCCAAGACCTGAGTCTGGATAGACAGGGTAATTCATCAGCTGTGAATTCTGATAGGCCACATTCACAGATACCTGCAGCTTATCCCAGGAAATAAGCCTGAAAGAGCTAGACTATCCATGCCACCTATCAATTACAGTCAAACGCAGCAGGGACTCCATTGGTATATAACCAGCATTCTCCAAGCATAAGGATGAAAACCATGCTTGCTGCTGTTCCTGAGAGCCATGAGGCATACTGGTGTTGGCAGGTTACCCCTTGAGCACTGACCCTGTAGAATAATGCATGGCTTCCTACTGGGAGATGGCCACAGTTTGCAGTCTACCCGTTAAACAAATAACCCATTAAAACTGTGATTTCCCCAAAAGAGTAAACCAAGCTAATTATAGCCTGAAGGATGCATACATAATGATCTAATCTGAAATGTAGCATGTGTAGTCAAGGAGAGTGTCTCTGCTAAATGTAACATACATTCCTAATTCTTATTTTTTCCCAAATAATCTGTGATTTTTATCCAAAAGATTCATTATACACCACAACTAAGCACTTGGTACAAACCAAAATAAAATCAAGTAATGAGAAAAAGGAAAGGGTTGTTTTGAGAGGGTAAAGAAGAAGGGTTTGAGAAATCAATCTTTGGTTTGTAGCAGCAAATCAAAAGCCCCTGAAAGTCATCCAAACCGCAGTCCAAGCTGACAATGCCCCTCGGACGAGGGAGCACAAATTCATGTTAGGATCCAGCTTTAACACCAGCATATAACAAGTTGCCTTCAAAGTGAGCAAGTGAAAACAGTGTTCTTACCTTCCACGGGGTAATCTTCTGTTCCAGGGAACAACAATGCAGATGGGAGAAAGAGGGAAAACAAATAATTAGACATTGACATTATAAAAATGCAGGTAAAATTCAGTAATGGCACAAATGATTCTTCATTTATAGGTGAGAAACTTGTAAACAAATTTGAGATCAATTACACAATGTATCCAATACTAAATAAGATGGCTTCTACTGATGAGCTCTGATCCAGTGGTGTGGTCAGAGTCAGGTTATTGTTATGACCCATGTATATAATCATAGGTTATATTTTAGGTTAAATGCCCCAAATATATAGAGGATATTACATGGTTGTGCGAAGATATGAAGTTTATCCTCAAGTGGTGAACGTATATATCATGAGTGAGTGAAGTGAGTGAGTGAAAATATTTTCAACACGAGAAGATAAACTTCACATCTTAGCACCACCATGTAATGTTCTCTATATTATATGGACACATCCACTAAATAAATAAATAAATAAACACAAGTTAATCAAAAGAATTTTAATTTTGAACCAGTTCACCATTTTGACAACGCGCATCTAGTCATCAGGAAAACACTGGAAGTGACACCATCAGAGTGAAATATCAGAAAATATTATACATACAAGACACTTTTTCGATGGAGTAAAAACATATATTCTATTCCCTTCTCATGGGTTTCATTCATTTGGTTTGATAGCATGCAATATTGTTCGCATATTGCCATCCTACATGTATTACGTCACTCTACCCAATGGAGAATGAGCGTTGAATATGGTTTACAATATTGCATGGTTGTCAAGACATGATGACGTCACACATCGGAGATGTAAAACTTCCACGCCAGCAAGCGACTGGGACAATTTGTAAACAAACATGGCTGACAAGGTTGCTTCGTTAAATATGGAAAATTTTGAGGGAATTTTGAAAGAGAAAGATGCGTTGAACACCCGAAAGGAATGTGTATGGATAATAATAATAATAATAATAATAATAATAATAATAATAATAATAATAATAATAATGGCTTTTTTTTCATGGTATATCAAATATGTTCCATTCAGCTAGCATGATACTAAACTCATCTTCGACTCATACAATATCATGTTAGCTAAATGGAATATCTCTGGTATACCACGAAAAAAGCCAGCCAATATTATTTAATTACTCAGTTCATGAATAGCCATTTTTATTCTTCCTGGATTGTTAACATGCTACAATGGCATTGAAACCTAAAGAATATTTATCAGAAAACAATATGTAGGACTCAAATAAATGTCTTTTGTGTACAAAGCAACTGATATTCTGAGTGTGCCTTAGTGGTAATTTTTTATTGTTCATGATGTTTGTATCAAGATATCTGGTATTTAATTCCTTGCAATGTAGATATAATGTTAAATGAATGATGTGTAAGGAATTCTTACCAACAAACCTATAATGTTGCATGGGATTGTTTAATTAATATGCCGCTCAGTCGGTAAGAGAGTGCTCAGATACACAGAGAGGACATTTGCTGAGACGCCAGTGACACACTGACATTGTCATTAGCTTGATGTTAATTAGTAATTAACAGGGCTGTTTCTCTCTCACACACACACACAACTCCTGTTCCTGTGACAGGCTCTTTACTGCTCTGTCTCACTGGAAACCAATAAAGCAAATGAGGATTCTGTGTCTTTGCCATTTTTTTCTGGCTGACTAATTAAGTGCTTCGCTATCACTTTAAGATTATTGAAGGCTATCTAAGGATATATAGTACATTATAGTCAGGCATGGATATCCAGAATACTTAGTCACGTCTTTTCAGCTGGAGGAACAGAACAACGGCTTAGCAAGACCTCTTCCAAATTAGCAAACGTAACCAACATTCCCCATTACTGCATAACAGAGTATGGTTTAGTTGTGTGTGAGTTATTCTGTGAATGTGAAGATTGAGTATTGATAATTATTCTATCCACATCCACTGGATATGAGCAATCGCACACTCTGATTGGCTATTCTACTACTAGGCTATCAACTCATATACCATGAGTCGAGAAAAACAAAATGGCGGAGTGTGTTGCTGAACCAACCAAGGATGAAATAAAAACTCTACTCAAAAACAAAACCCAAAAAAAGACAAAAAAAAGCGCCACAAAATATGGAATAAAAGTATTTGATGATACTGAACTGAAAAGAAGATCTTTTTTTAATTTTTCAAGAATTATTATTATAGCATTTTTTTCTCAAATTACTACTGTCATTTCGCCA
>JAOEHH010000022.1:32184102-32194192 GCA_025447875.1 Notarius cookei | reverse complement strand
GTAACCAGGAAATTCATTATAGTTTTAACATGAAGTCTATTTTGTTGAAGTTATAAACTGTTCATTGATGGAAACTTGAGTGCAAAACTGGTCATGAAAACTGCAGTCCTAAAGTCATCATGGCAATAGTGGTCCTCAGCCATTATAGCAAAACTGTAAGCCGTCTTCCAAGTGCGACTTTTGACTGTCTATATGGGGCCGTCCTCCAAGATGAGACTCCAACCAGATGTAGGGCATCAGGATGGATCAGGCAGGTCTGGAGAGCAGAAGAGGTCAGCATCATTGGTGTCTCAGGATCGACATGTAACTCATCACAGAGGGAAGAGACAGAGGGAAGAGACAGGGGGAGAGAGAAAACATCGGTTGTTAGTTATGCCCAATATCACCTAAAGAGTAAGAATAGTATATGTTTTGTGCTGATTGCAAGCAGGGACTCCAGCAAGACTAATTATGACAGCATAACTAAAAAGGAGAGCCAGAAGGTAACACAGTCATGAGGGAGCCCTGGGACATAAAGCAGCCAGCCACTCCACTGTCAACAAACCCAGTTGAACAAGTGACAGTAAGGGGGCAACCAACATATATTTTCTAAACACAAGATTCCAACTACAGAATTGCTATGAAGTAGCTTGGGTAAAGCAATTCCAAATAAATGTGAACAAAGTAATTAAACTGCATTTATCATTGGTCTTTGTGACTTTGATCACAAACATAATGGGATGAAATCTCTCCATAATACAAGCACATGAACAATTAGTTCAATTTTTGTTAACAATTAGGGTCCTCAGTGCTGAATGAAAAGTTTATTTTTAATCATTTACATGTTGGAAGGGTTTTACCTTGTTTCATTGTTTTCCTCCCAAGTGGCTACATGAAGTAAAAGACAACTTTCACTACAGGCAGTCTCACACCCCATGATAAATAAGCTGAATTTTGAGCTTTCCAAAACGAGGATGATGAATATAAACCAGAAATCCCCAAATCAAGGTGGCTTTTGTTTTAATCAGTTGTATTCCACTTTACACCAGAGATCCACTAATTATTATGAGTTAATAAATAAATATAACAGCCTATGCCTCCATAAAATCTGCAGAATTACTTTGTTCTCTCCAGATGCTTCAGTGCACAGTCAGCCACACTCCTCAAAGCAGCCCTGCTTCCCTTGTTTTGAACTTCTCTAAATTACTTGGGTTTCCCTCACAAACAGTATGGGCCATTTAAAAGTCATTTTCTTCAGCTAATCGTAATACTCAATAACAGTCACCCAGCTGACCCTAGCTCAAATATAAACTGATGCTGGCAAGAGAACAAAATATGGAATGAGTGGTGAGAAGAACCACGTCACCCCATCCTGTCTGTATGTCACAGTTCCCTCTGGATGAGTTCTACTCTCTTGACGCACATCATGCAATGCTGTGTGATGTCTGAGCCAGACACCATCTCACCGAATGTGTCTTTCCACCTCGGAGCACCTCTCCATCGTCACTATGGAGCTGTTTTTAACTAATAGCATGACAGTGGTGTGGGCTTACTGTTTTTAGATATCTTTTTGCCCACTATAGCTCACCACAGAGAGACAAACTCTATTCCACAAGCTTTAAACTGGGATGAGGAGTACTGAATGGTAGGAGCTCTCGGTGACATGTTACAGTTTGAAGATAATCGCATACCTTTCAGCAGGAAAAGATTTGCTCAGTAACATGTGTTGGCCAAGCTCAGAAAGATTTGTGTCATGTTTGGGGCCAATGTGTTTTGCAACTATGGGTGTCAGAGGAATGCAGCTGATTGTTTCTTACCAGAGTAGTGGATATGAAAGAGAAATAGAATTAAAATAATAAAAAGAGAGGGGTTCTGGCAAAGTGCAAGAGGTTGAAAATGTACCTTGGAAATAAGAGGCCATTTTCCACTTCCATACATGCTGGGATTTATGGTGACAACCGTTGCTATTTGGAGACCGAAACGTACGTTCATGAAAAATTAAAGCATAACAAACCGCAGGGTTTTTGTCTTAAGCAAATAAACATCCAGATTCCGGTAACCACTGAAATGTGGCAAGATATTAGAAACATAAATACATTCCGAAGAATGAAATAGATGACAACATCTCTGTACCAAACAGGAATATTATTCACTGAAAATACTACCAATTCTGATAGCATTAAAATTCTATCATAATATTCTGTAAGGGGGTAGCCAAAGAAAATTAAGAATTTTTGGAGCCCCATTTTTATCTGGTTTCTGGAAATGAAGATAAACAGGTTAATATGAGGATGTCATATGAATCTGTCTGGATAGTTCCTCTATTAAAAACAGTCAGACAAAACTCGGCATGATCTGTTTGCACAGCACAAGCTGCGTTTTAATAGCAAAAGCACTCTCTCTGTGCTTTAAAAAAAATGTCCTTTTTCCTGAGTCTACCCAGAAACCTTGTCGGTCGCTGGCACTTTAGGCTTCAGTATTTATACTGTAGAATGTTGAGCTTCTGGTTTTGGCACACAGATGAAATAAAGCCATTTCTGTGGAATGAGACACTCTTTCCATGCCCTCGCTATCACATTTCAGCCACTTGCCTTTTTCAAGAGGGATCGTGCCCACTCCAAACTTCTTCCCTCCAAACGCCCTTCGAAAAATTCACCAGATTTCATTTGATTTTAACCTCTGCTCCCTTAAGTTATGCATTTCATCTGTCTTGACACCAACTTGAAGTGTGCTGTTGAAGATGAAAATAGTGCATATCTTTTCCTTTCAGTTCTTTCCAACTCTTCTTTGCTTCATATTTAGTAGGCATGGTTTTTCTGTTAAATCTCTCTTTTTTTTAATCTCCCTCCAGGAGGGTTTGCTCTTTTATTGTTTTAATAATGGCAAGTTATTCATGATCAAAGTAAAGAATATTGTATTAAATTACCTGTTGAAACTTTTATTGATGTGATTGCAGGAAAGCAGGCCTGATTCTGTCGCAGCTTGATGACCTCAGCGGCTGGTGCCGAGGGCTTCTTCAAGAGCCCAAAATTGGCCTACGCAGAGCGTCACTCAAATTCCTGGCATGCCGTTACACAGACACCAAGGCATTCAGCCTCAGCTGGATGGATCTTGGCCAAGCACTGCACAAATCTTGTGATGAACAAACACTGCCAGTGATGTACAATGACTATGGAGAACCTAAAGAAATTTGAATATCATCCAGATATTCAGATTCATCCAGATAATAAAGTTAATGTCCATGGAGTCCACAGCAGGAACCACCAGTCTGTTTATTTAAGGCTCCTCATAAGAACAAAAGTTTCTAAAATTGTATAACAAATGTTCCTTCTACATCAGTTAAATGTACCAGTTTATTAGTCATTGCTTGAGCAGCTACTCCAAGAATTAATTTCAAACCAGTGCTGTGAACAATTTAATTCCCTATTCATTAAAAAGTGCAGTGTTTGGTGAGCAGCCATTTGATAGTGTTATCCAAATTCTCCTTAAACAAATTACATTCCCTGGATAGTCCACCATAGTATTGCCAAGAGTGCACCATAAATCCAATGTACAACCAATGCACACTAAAGACCACAATACATAGGATTTCTTTTAACTTTGTATCTAAAATTGATTGTTTAAGGACCACTAAAGTCAATAGGTACTTCTTACTGGTAGATTTAATATAGAAAAATCACATTTAATACTTCTGTATTTTTGTGGCTTTTAGGTTGCTAAATCATTTGTAACATTTGACTTGTTTCTGTAATCACAAGTCATAGTGATGTGTTTCTGGAGCGCAACTACAGTACCAGTCAAAAGTTTGGACACACCTACTCATTCATAGGTTTTTCTGTATTTAGACTATTTTCTACATTGTAGAACAAAACTATGAAATAACATATGGAACCTAGATAGAATTATGTGGTAAACAAAAAAGTATAAGACAAAACCAAAAAATGTTTCATATTTTCAATTCTTCAAAGTAGCCAGTGTTTACCTTGATGATGCTTTGCACACTACTGGCATTATCTTAACCAGCTTCATGAGGTAGTCACCTGGAATGCTTTTCAATTAGCAGGTGTGCCTCATCAAAAGTTAATTAGTGGACTCATTTCTTGCCTTCTTAATGCAGTAAACAATAAAAATAAATAGCCCTATTCCACACCACAACTGCAGTAATCCATATTATGTCAAGAACCGCTAGACTAAGTCACGAGAAACGACATCCATCATTACTTTAAGACATAAAGTGACTTTTAATGAATAAAAATAAAGAAAAAAAATTTAATTAGAAGATATGTCCAAACTTTTGACTGGTTTGACTATAATTAATTTCATTGTATAAATATAAAGTGGATTAAAGTAAGCAAATTAATATTTACAAAACTAAAAAAATAATGATGGAACATTTTCATACGTCAACCATCTTCTCAATGTGTTTGGTGATGATAGCAGGATCTGCTTTGGGCTTCACCGACGCTGCCCATTCATCAACCATCGACGGCCGCTTAGTCGCTAGGCTAGGGGCAGGGTTTGAGTTCTGATTGGCCAAGCACAAACAAGCAAGCACATTAACTTATTACAGTAGTTATGAATAATGGGGAAGTGAAATGGTAGAAATCAACAGCAGAATAGTTTTGGTTTCTATAAGTAACTCACAGCTGGCTTGGAGCTTCGAGGTTCCCTCTGTAGTGAGAGCTGGTATATCTCATCTTCTGTATGATACTGGTCCAGTGAGACCTACGCAAACACACATACACACGACTATGTCATATCCTAAACAGTCAGGGAAAATTTACTGATACAGCTTAAAACCAGCAGTAGATGTAGCTCTATAAACCTGATGTAGCTCTTTGTCCAGGAAGACACAAAAATCCCAACAAAACTGTTCCTTAAGGCTTAATAAGTCCTTAACTGACCTAAAACCCTATATTAGATGTGACATTTTGGTACATGATGTGAGCCTAATATTCACACCGAGAAAAGAAAAAAAAATGTGCTGCTGCATGCTATAAAGAACATTTTGGACTCAATTATCTTCCTGATGAATAATAATAACTGCACCAAGTACTACCTGTGCTTAGAATATGAGATTCTGTTCAGAAAAAAAAAACAACAACACCACATTCATTCTATATAAGAGTCCAGCTGATGTGAGGCCTTCAATTATTAAACTGAATTTATATCAATAAAGCAAAGCACCAATGATATTTATCTTCTACCAAATGGTTTATTTTCCTTTAACCCACAGAGCTGCTGAATTGATCCATTTCCAAACAGCAGGTCTGACAGTAGATCTGGACATAACGGTCTACATAAGTTCAGACAGATAAAAACTGTGTAGTTATTTAATAAAATCATCAAATATGGTGAAGTTTTCGAAAGGAGAGTTAACTGAATATTTATGGAAGGAGTCTCCAATGTCAGTGCTTCATGAGAATCAGTAGGTTTTATACCATGGAAGAGTCTAACAGGACAGAGGACTTTCCGGGTTCTCAGTAACTCAAATTGATTGGCTGATTAAATAGTTCGCGAATTTCTGTTGTATAAGAGGAATAAAACAATTCTGAACATGCTGCTATTGGAAAATAATCAGTGTCATGGTGGTAACAGTAACTCTATCTCATGTCAGGCCATATCACATCACCACACCTGGTAGTTGATTATTTAAATAATATTGGCTGGCGTTGAGTGGTATATCAGATATATTCCATTCAGCTAGCATGATACTGAACGATTCAAAGACGAGTTGCTAGCTGAATGGAATACATTTGATATACCATGAAAAAAAGCCAGCCAATATTATTATTATACATACACGTTCCTTTCATTTATTCAACGTCTTTCTCTTTCAAAATCTTCCATATTTAACGAAGCAAACCTAGCAGCCATGTTTGTTTACAAACTGTCACAGTTTCTCACTAGCGCAGAAGTTTTATATCTCTACATCATGTTGTCTTGACAACTATGCAATGTCGTAAACCATCTTCAACACTCATTCTCCATTGGGTAGAGTGATGTAATACACATAGGATAAGCGATATGTTAAATACTGCATGCTCGCTCGCCCTTTGCGCACACACGTATACCTCTTCCTGGCAATACGCAACACGCCTTATTCTCTTTTAAATGCACTACACATTAGATTGCATACATCATACATCTACCAATAACAAGAACAACAAATAGACTAGGGCAAGCGAGGCGTGCATGCAGATGCCTCTGCAGGTGTTTCACTGCATGCCTCGCTTCTTTTAATGCTAACACAATTTAGAGAAGGCATATATCCATGAGTATGCAGGGTTGTTGCGGCGTGCAAGGCAAAATCTGGGCAGAGACTCACCCTGAGCGCACACTTCTTTTAATGCAATACATTAGAGAAAGTCCACAATATAGCCATTTACATTCTTATATCACATGAGGCGATGAAATGGTCGATTTCTGAGAGCATGTTTTCCCACCAATACTTGTTTCTCAACAACTGAAGAGTATGCTGACTGCCAGGGTGTCCAGTGGTGGGAAATGCATGAGCCCAGGTTATAAGTTTGCTTCTAAGGCACTTTGGAACATATACTAGCCCTGGTGGAAGATTGCTGAGTAGAGTCTGAGGTTGTGAATCCCTTACCTCTTTATCGAGGTCCCAGGTGATTGACTGTAAGAAGCATTGTTGTGGAAGAATTGAGTGGGTGACTGAGTTCTGATGAGATGGAACAAAGACAAAATAGGGCATCAGCCTTGGTGTTCTTGGAGCCTGATATGGTGAAGTTGAAACGTTTGAAAGAGTGCCCACTTGGCCTGGCGAGAGTTTAACCTTTTCACTTTCCTAAGATACTCGAGGTTCTTATGATCCATGAAAATGATAAATGGGTGTGTGGCTCCCTCTAACCAGTGTTGCCACTCTTCAAGGGTTAGCTAAATGGCAAGCAGCTCTCTCTTACCCACATCATAATTTCTTTCTGCAAATGAGAGCTTTCTGGAAAAGAAGGCTACAGGATGGGTTTTCTGTTTCTCCCCAAAACGTTGTGACAGAATGGTCCCTAATCTGGTATCTGAGGCATCTACCTCAAGGATGAAGGGTTTAGACAGGTCAGGGTGCTGTAACACTGGGCAGAGGTAAAGGCTTGTTTCAGATGGTAAAAGCCTCTTTGGTCGCGGGGTTCCATTGGAGCCGTTTGGGTCCCTTCTTAAGCAGAGCAGTCAAGGGAGCAGTGATTGTGCTGAAACCCCTAATGAAATAGCGATAGAAGTTTACACTCACACTTTTCAGCCTTGACGTAGAGGTGGTTCTTAAGCAGGCGATTGAGAACCACTCTAACGTGATCCTTATGACTTGCTTCATCTGTGGAGTAGATGATATCAATATAAGAAATGGCGTATTTGCCTAGCATGTCCCATAGAATGTCGTTAATCAGGCACTGGAACATGCTAGGCACTGAAGAAAGGCCATACGGTATTACTCGGTACTCAAAATGGCTGGCGGTAGTGCTGAAGGCAGTTTTCCACTCATTGCCCCTCTTGATTCTGATAAGGTTGTAGGCAATGCATAGGTTGAGTTTTGAAAATATCTTGGCTGACCTGAGTTGCTCCAAGGCTGCTAGGACCAGAGGAAGTGGATATGGGTAATTGACAGACACCTGATTCAGTCTTCTATAGTCAATGCATGGCCAGAGACCAGATCTGTAGAAGCTGGAGATCTGGAAGGGCAGATATAGTCCTGCTTGAGGGATTTTTGAACGTATTCCTCCATAGCTGCATGCTCCTTTTGGGAGAGTGGGTATATCCACCCTTGTGGTGGGGACATACCTGGCAGTAGGTCAATTGTGCAGTCATAAGGATGATGAGGTGTTAGCCCACAGGCCTTTGCCTTGCCAAATACTTGCTTGAGATCCAGATAACTTTCAGGGACGTTGTCAAGGGAGTCCAGTTGCGGGCTTTCCACAGAGGTAGATGAGATGTTGACCTGTGGTCAGGCTATGCAACCCTGTAAGCATGCTGGTGACCATTAGAGGATTTCTTTACTTTGCCAGGAGATCAAGGGGTCATGAAGTTGAAGCCAAGGGTAACCAAGAATGATTTTGTGATTTTCTGTTGTTGTGACATAGAGAGAGATTAATTTTGAGTGCAGTGCCCCCACCTGGATGTGAAGGGGGGGGGGTGTGCATGGTGTCTAGGCCCTCTCCAATGGATCCTCTGTCAATGGCTCAAATGCTGAGTGCACTTTGGAGAGGAGTTGTTGGCAGGTTGAACCTCTGAGTGACTGAGCCACTGATAAAGTTCCTCTCTGCCCCTGAATTGATAAAAGCAGAAAGGATGTGTGGGGAATTTGCCAACTTTAACAGCACTGGAACCTTAAACGATTTGGAATTGAATGTTCGTGCTGGACTCACATGACGCACTGGGCTTTCTGTGGGAGCTGTGCAAGACAGACAGATGGGACACTGGTTGAGCTGGTGTTCAGCACTCCCGCAGTAAAAGTACAAGCCCTCCTTCTTCCTCCTAAGATGTTCAGAGCATGTTAACCAGGTGCATGATACCTCCATGGGTGAACTGACCTCTGAGGTTTGAACTGGCTTAACGCCTTTCCTGAATGGAGGGATGGTGAGTCAACAGATGATCCAGGTGAATGGCTAGGTCAATGAGAGAGTCCAGAGTGAGCTGTTCATCTCTGCAGGCGAGCTCGCTCAGAATCTCGGGATGCAGGCCTCAGCAAAAAACTGCTTTCAAAGCAGGATCATTCCATCAACTGGCTACACCCAGTTTCCTGAAGTCAAGGGCGTACTCAGCCACACTATGGGAACCTTGTGAAATGGTGAGTAAGCTCTCACCCACTTCAATTCCCTCTGGTACATGGTCGAATACTCTCTTAAACTGAGCAAGGAATTGCTCATATGATTTTGTCTGCTCATCTCCTTGGTTCCTAAACAGCACTGGCCCATCGGAGTGCTTTACCAGTGGGGAAAGAGAGGAACTTTGCAATTTTATGCTCTTCAGACAGGTTAGGCATAGTAGTGAAATACATGGAACATTGAAGGAGGAAACCCTTATATGCATTAGTGTCTCCAGCGAATCTTTCCGGAGCAGGAAGTTGCAGTGCAGGGCTCAGAGGAGACTTGGGATGCGCTAGGAGGACCTGCGATATCACAGAAGCTAGTTGTGCCATACATGTGTTGAGGTCTGCTAGCATCTGCTGAAGTTCTCCCAGAAGGCATCCTTGGGTGTTAAGCGCAGTTTGTTTTGCTTCTTCCACTACATCCATGGTGGCGAACTATCCTGTCAGAGTGCAGACACTTACGGATGTATGTGCAGATGAAGGCGGGAAGCAAACTGTCAACAAAGCCAAAACAAGAGACTGGAATCGTGGTCTGTAAACTAGCAAGGGTCAGGCGATCGGCAAACAACGTAGAAGAGAGAAGACAAAAGGGCGAAAACATGAAAGGGAATGCAGAGAGTCAGAAATCGAGAGACAGTTAGAAATAACAAGGCTTGGTATGAACTGGTAGTGTAGAACGATACTTTGCACTGGAATAGTGTGGGAAAGTGGCTTAAGTAGGGAGAGTGGTGATTAGGAGAATGCATGTCAGCTATACTCAGTAATTGGGAGACAGAGGGTGCTGTGAACCTTGGGGATTGTAGTTCGGGGTGTCCATGTTTGTTGACAGAGCATTCTCAGCAGGTTTACTGACAGGTGTGCAGACTTTCTGGCTTGACTGTATATTTAGCCTGCCTTGCATAAGAAGAAACATATTTCGCCTGTCTTGCAGAGGAAGAAATATATTTAGTCTGTCTTGCAAAAGATGTTAAAATTCCTTTTTATAGACACTTGCTGATGTCATAAGAATGTTCTCTGGGTCTTTTTTTTTGTTTGTTTTTTGCTTTGCTCATTAACTATAAAAGGCACACGGTAAACCCTAATTGGTTTTGGGTTGCCTAGGGGGTTAAGATGCTTTGAACTCAGGTTCTTATGATCTGTATTTTTAAAGGTATCATGTAGAAGCCTTTTTGCTGACAGTTTATCTGTCAATCTTTTATTTGCTCTCCAATATGATGCTTATGTCTGTGAAGATTCTCAGTCATCCAGGTCATAGTAATCTGTAGGTGGTAGAAGAGAGCAACTGGACTTGCTTGA
>JAOEHH010000022.1:31368601-31379052 GCA_025447875.1 Notarius cookei | reverse complement strand
GATGGCACTAAATACAGGGCAATTCTGGAGGAAAACCTGTTTGAGTCGGCCAGAGGTTTGAGACTGGGATGAAGGTTTACAATCCAGCAGGGCAATGACCCTGAACATACTGCTAAAGCTACACTGGAGTGGTTCAAAGGGAAACATTTAAATGTTTTGGAATGGCCTCATCAAAGCCCAGACCTCAATCCAGTTGAGAATCTGTGGCATAACTTGAAGATTGATGTACACCAATGCAACCCATCTAACTTGAAGCAGTTGGAGCAGTTTTGCCTTGAGGAATGGGAAAAAATCCCAGTGACTAGATGTGCTAAGTTAATAGAGACATACCCCAAGAGACTCGCAGCTGTAATTATAGCAAAAGGTGAATACCTATGCACACTCCAGATTTCTGTTTTTTCCATGTTAATTATTGTTTGTGTCACAGTAAAACAACAATTTGCACCTTTAAAGTGGTAGGCATGTTATGTAAATTAAATGGTGCTAACCCTCCCAAAAATCCATTTTAATTCCAGTTTGTAATGCAACAAAACAGGACAAACATCAAGGGGGATGAATACTTTTGCAAGACACTGTACAGTGCTAAAATGCAAGTTTTTGTGTGTGTTTTTTTTTCCCCCATCTAGTAGACTACATTCTCCCACCACATTATCAGGAATAGCCAGTGAATTCTCCAACTGGGGTGAAAAAACCTCTAAAACTGCAAAGTTCCGAACCTCATTGGCTAATCACAACTATAGTCTGTATAATATTAGTGTGTATTCAGTCTGTACGACATTATTGATAATGACTGAAAATATTTTATCTGAGGAACACTTCCTTTACTTAGTAGTAACAGTAGGCTTGTAGGTCAAGTGGAAATCTAAAGAAGCAAAGGTCAGACAATAAATTCTTGGCAAATCAACTGTATTGGAGTTTAGGGGAAAAGTTGCCTGGGTTTGATTGCAGTAACAGATGCTCCATCCCTCCACCAAGTTTCATGGAAATCAGGTTGGTAGATTTTACGCAATCCTACTTAAAGGCAGACAAAACAACCACACCAAAAACATCACCTCATTGGCGGAGGTAAATATAGTTCCATTTCTATGGCGTTGTAGAAGTTAATGCACGTCCATAAGGATGATGGTATCTCGAGACACTCATAAACTTAAAGATGCTTGTTGCGTCATGAGAATTTAAGTTTAAGCACATGGTAGAGTCATCAAAAATCTTGACACTTCCAAATAAGATTTAATTGCATTCTCAAATTCACAGCTGTCCATATAGCATCCTCTCTATCGGAACATGAAATTTATTGACCCTGTGGCTACCATTGGTTAGATTATCTTGATGAAGTGGAATGGAAAGCAAGTTTAGAAATTGTTTTGTTGCAGTATTTTTGGCGAACCACATTTACGCTACACATTTTTTGACAGTCGCTGTTTTGCCCATGGTAAAGGTGAGCCATTCATTTTGTATTTAAATTTGCAAAATGCTGAGGGGTTCAGCTCAGCGCTCACCCACTGAGGGAAACAGGCATAAAACAGGAGAGAGAGGGAGTGATGAAGCATGGGGCTTGATAATCAGACAGCATGGTACCCAGGTGCATTTATTCAAAAAGCCTCATTTCCATATTCTCAAGTGCTTTCTTACCTGGGGATTAGCTCTCTTTCTCTCTGTCCCTTTCTCTGTTTTTCCAGCACCACTGCTGGAGGTGGCTGTACCTTTCAGAATTATAGGCAATAAAAGGAAAGCAAAGGAATTTTAAAAGAAATAAGTGGAAGAGGGACAGAAAGACGAGAAAACAAAGGTAAGCTTTGTTAGTTGAAAGACTGAATGAGATGCAAGGCTGAAACTGCACTGACACAGATCTCTGGGGAGATCTGCAAGGGAAAGAGAGATATATGCGGTAAAAACGAGAACAGAATAGGAGAGAGCTGTGACAGGCTTTTTTGATTAGCCTTTACAAAAAATGAGGCCTGTGGGCTGCCCTTAAGGCACAGAGGAGTGGATACATGTCCTCACTGGGTTCGGGACATGTTCAGAGAGAGCTGTCTTGGTGACTCAGAAGTGAGAAAGATTCAGAGGAGCAGGAATCCACGGAAAGTCCAAGCACTCAGTGATCACTGCTTCATGTAGTCACAATATACCCATACACAATGGGTTTTTCCCATTGGAGTATGGAATCTTCAATAGAAATTAAATTGATACTGTCCGTCATCTGTAGATTGGTTTTCCCAACCAACATCAACTTTCTATAAAGAGCCGGCATGCACTGCGCTAACTCTAAACTCGCCGAGGCGA
Organism: Notarius cookei; assembly: GCA_025447875.1. Taxonomy (NCBI): domain Eukaryota; kingdom Metazoa; phylum Chordata; class Actinopteri; order Siluriformes; family Ariidae; genus Notarius; species Notarius cookei. The sequence goes on along the minus strand of JAOEHH010000022.1, from coordinate 31,376,769 downwards.
ATGGATAACCATACGCAACACGCGGCTCCGAAAGCACTCTGTTGTGCAGCTGTGCAATGGCTGATTCTGGTGTTATGGCTAGCATTTCACAACGACGAACGAAAACATACTTTTGCTTTCTGTGTGCTGTCGGAACTCATTTACGTGGTATACTGGTCATACTTTTTTTTTTTTTACGTGACTGGTGTTGTAATGTCTTTGAAGATTTATCTCTTTGGTCACAGTCACTTTCTTGGAGCAAATTTTGTGGTTTATTTCCCAGAAGAAATATACCATTGTTTATTTCTCTTGGAACATTCAGAATCCAGCATATCTAATCCCTTCCACAGTATGGCACCAAATAACAATCATTCCCAACCTTCATCCTGGAATCAACTAATTAACAACAGTTGATGTGAGTGCATTGAAATACCCAGCCACTGGGGTTGCACAAGCCAGTGCGTACTTAGTGCCAGTCCCAAGCCTGGATAGATTGCGGAGGGTTGCATCAGGAAGGATTTGGTAAAACCTATGCCAAATCAAATATGTATTACCAGGTCTGCTGTGGTGACCCCTAACTGGAGCAGCAAGAAGAAGAAGAAGAAGAGTTGATGTGACTGCATTCAAGCAGGGACAATCTCCAGGACAGGGGGTAGTCCTGGACTATGGTCAGGAGCCTGTTCTTTAGTAGATAAACCAGTAGCTGTAGTGAGATTCCTCCAAGACTCATCACCCTGGTTGGCTGGATCAAACCATCAGATGGAAATATGCTTTGAACCCTTGCTATGGACAAAACATGGCTGTGTTGTCTTGTAGATCAAATGCACTTCTGTCAGAATCCACAAGTCGTTTGATGTGAAGACAGTAGACATTGGGATCCACTCAGTACTCAAGTTCTCGAGTTAGAGTTCTTCATGACAACTGTCATAAACATCTAAGCAACACTTACAAAGGTTGTATTTTTTTTAAAGAAAAAAAGACATACTACTCTTTATCATAAAGACTGCTTTGAACACTTTTTGACTGATCCAAGCCAATAACACTTCATCAAATGACAAAGCTTGTCAGTTGTTTTGACATCTTTCCATGTTAGCGTCATGACATTTTAGCTTAATGTACTTCAGGTTTGTCACATAATAGTCATTATGTGTTATCGCTTGCCTGTGGAGGATAACTGGAAAAATGAACAGCACCTCCTGATTTCAGCATTTATAGATGAACATACTGAAGATTTTCTATGGTACTTCAAGTAGCATTTGGAAAAATGTTGTTCCAACCCACCTCCACAAATGTGTGAAATCCATTCCAAGGTACGGTGAAGCTGTCCTGGCAGTTCGTAGTGACCTAGCACCTTACACTTTTTTTTTTTTTTTTAAATTAATTCATTTGCATTATGATCTAACGTAAGACACCTTGCCCCCCCCCCAAAAAAAGAGGTTGAGTTCACCAAACGATAACCTTATTAGAGCACCATCTTTAGATAGATGTGTCTAGAAAATGTTGAGTATGTACAGCCTTGGCACAATGACACAGTGCCTGGCCACTTACAGAGGGTGAATAGCACGCTCTCTGCAGCCTGAAAATGGAGGAGATGGAGCTACACTTTCTACCAAAGCACATGCCCTAAATTTGGTACCATTAGGATTTCAGCTTATAAAAGAAAAAAAAAAAAGTAACATCTCCCTCGTGTCTCGGTAATATTCAAATGAAGGAAGTCTCTGGAATTTATGAGGAGGAGGGGGGGGGGGAAGAGAACCGGCCTTGATAGTAATGTGAACTATATTATTAAAATGCAGCACAATTTCATGGACTTTATTATCATAAGACATCGCTCAGAGTTGTCTCTGTTGCGGATTTGTCCGTATCTTTGTTTGCTTGTTAATTTGCTTTGGCATTGTAATTTCATCATTTGACACTGGTAATTGATGTCAGGAGCCAATTACTGAGACAGAAAGAGAGAGAGAATGAACATGAACATGAATTTTTCAACAGAACATTTCCAGTCTCTCGCTTTAGATAGGTGAGCATCTGCCACAGCTGGGTCACTGCTGTGCTGAAAGTAGTCCCCACCACCCACATATGATCCTTTAGTCCTTTCCACTTTCCTTTGAAGGACAGGATAAAAGGACGCTACAGCATCGTATTGTATTAGAATCGCTACCAACCGAGAGACCTCTATGGTAATCTTAATATGATAGAATAGCAAATCGCACCATGATTTAAGAAATAAAATACGACAGGGTGTGCTGGCATAGAAAAACAATCAACAGTGGTGTGGTGTGGTAACGTTTTCCACAAAAAGCCGTTAGCCAAACCATTTATCGTTTCGCTTAAAGGGGCCGAATCACCCTTCTCAGAATCCAGTAGATTGTTGTTGCTGCTCTGCTAGCTCTCTGTGCAGCAAAACCTCTGTTTTTTTTTTTTTTTAATATAAATGTATTCACCATTTGTGATCCCTTTGAACTTTTTCTTCATCTACGTGTCCTCCATGGACATTTTGAATAGAACATACCTGATATTTTCTTTCCTTCTTGGCTGCCCGCGATGGATCTGTGGAAAGAATTTCAAGTACAACTACTTTGACAAAATGCCTTCAATTCCACATTACAGTTTATGATCTGTGGCTTATAATGTGGCTGCATTGTTGCGGATTGATTTCCAAACATAGCGACTCGCTACTCGGAACAGAGGCGTCTGAGAAGGGCGAGTCATCCCTTTTAATATAGTGGAATGTTTGTGAAACAAGTTAGTTCCTAAGCCGTAAACAGTTTATCCCTCGCCAGCCTCTTTTTTCCCTCTCCCTTGAAGTTAAAAAGACAATAAAATGCATCTTGCTATATTGCAAAATGCAAAGTCCTCCATCCTGAAGACTTAAAGTTCCAGCTACGACTTTTTTCCTGACTGTTGCAAAGTAATAAGAAATATTTCATCACTGAAACTTCACCATATCAGCAATTGCACAGGTGTTTTAATCTGTTTACGTGGCGTCTCCCTGTTAGTATAGAAACATTAACATATTCAAATGAGCATATTAAAGCTAGACGGCCTTTCGATTTCATAAATCGGTGAAATGTAGTTCCCTCTGACATTTTGGTCATTGTGATGTATATTTATCGCTGTAAAATCTAAAAAAACAAACAAACAAACAAAAAAAATATCAGGCCGTTCTGTGGCTGGGAAGTTATTTAATTTGAGGGGATTCCTGAGCAAATAATGTGCATGAAATCGCTCGCTTCGTGCAGTCAAGCAGACAGAGGAAGTCCGTGTGCGCATGCGCAGGTTTACTTTCTTATTCTTCTTTTGGGTTTTACGGCAGCTGGCATCCACAGTGTTGCATTACTGTGATCTACAGGTTTACCTTTGACCGTGTACTGACAGTTCCATCATTCTGTCGCTAAACGAACAGCTGATCACACAGAGGTGCTTGCTGACCGCCGATATTTATTAGTTTGGCCCTGCGTTTCCTTTCCTTCATATATAACATAACGTCTTTTCTTCTTGCTTTCCGTTACTGTAGTCGGTCTTTTACGTTTCATTCGCACACTTGCGTCCTCTATTTTTCTCTCCTGTTTCAAATTTGTATCCCACAATGCCTTGCACGAACAGGGAAAGCCCACCACTTGATGCATGATGTAGTATCTTGAATTGGGTCATGGTGAAGCAGGAAAAAATAGCAGAGAATTTAGGGCTACGTGGCTCTAAATTCATAAATTGTTCTATTTCAAAATAAACTAATAAAATTGGAAGTCTGTGATTCAAATTCAGTAGCTTTTGGTCCACTAAACAAAAAATAATTGGGTGTCAGGGAAAATTCTTTTTATGACCTACATTTGAAAAATCTGAAAAGCAGTCTAGCTTTAAGATTCTAAAGCTTATGGCCAGAAAAGTGCACAGTAAATATCAGATGTGCTATGGAAGAAACTGAGGAAGAAACTACACTTGCTTCAACTCTATTTCTCATTATGACATTCTTTTTCTTCTCATAGCCAGCAAGGCCTGTCGGGGTACCACTGATGACATTTTAACAGTCCATCGTTGGTGTGTCAAGGGCTTTTGAACTTGGCAGAGCCCATCCCTTTCCAAAGTTGATCACTGGACAATTTAGAGTAGCCAGTTAGTCTAACTGCATGTCTTTGGACTGTGGGGGAAACTGGAGGAAACCCACAAAAACATGGGGAGAACATGCAAACTCCACACAGAAATGCCCCTTGTCAGCCATGAAGTTTAAACCTAGAACCTTCTTGCTGTGAGGCGACAGTGCTAACCACTACACCACCATTACAATACAACACATAAGAATATTAAGACTATTTTTATGAAGTCACCCCATGCTTAAAATTGCCTTGTTGTGTCGTCAGATAATCTTGCTTCTTTCCAGAAATTAATTGCTATAAGCATAGGTATCTGCTAATTGAACAAGAAAGCTTGAAATATATTTTATGAGATAAAATATTGTATAAATTTCCCCTTATTAAAAAAAATCCCAGACATATTGGATTCCCTTCTTAGCTCATTATTAATATGTGCTACAGGTGTATATGGCTTCCCCATAGTCTTAAACTCCTGTAGATTTAATGGTAGTGCTATAGCTATAACTGTGGTGATTTTCCTCATCTTGACAGGATTATAGCAGTAAATAAAATCTGTGAAAGGAAGGTTATGCCAGTATACAGGCAGACAGTAAAATCTGATTTAACATCCATAGTAATTATAATGAATAATTGCCATCTAACTTCAGAGAACTTTAGCCTGTGGGTATTGTAATACCATCTCCTACGATTTTGCTGTCATGACTGTGCCAGTAGAATAGGATAATATTCCTTATCTGAATGTTCATTACTTCCATTATTAGACTCTAAGTAACACCTCATTCCTTTCCAATGTCTGTGCCTGTAACATATTCTACTAATTCTCTCTCATTAGCTATCTCAATTTCCTCACAGTCAAGACATCACATGTACAGTAAATGCCCAGGTTGATGAAATGCCAAGATGTATGATTAATGTGCAAAAGACTCTGAGCTCAGTTCGTCCACACCCTGAGCAGGAAGTGTCGTCCAGATGGGCTTCACGGGGCACTGCCCAAGACAGTAGCACTGCCCCTCTGAATGTGTGCAACATGCTGTTTCCTGCGACTGGCAGTCTCTCAGAAGATTTCTGGAGGCTGTTGGACATGTCATCATCTGCCTCAGTGGCCAGCCTGTTAGCTCTTGGTGATTAGGACCAGGTGGGATGTCTTGATGCACCTGTGGAGTCGGCCTGTTCTCTGAGAAAGTGAACACAATGCTGTGTGTGAGTGTGTGTTGCTAAGTATAGAGACACGGCCACCATCTGTCGTCTCCGAATGCATCCTCCAGCCAGTAGGGCCATAGGGCACTGCTGTGTTGTCCATTGCTTTGAGCTTCTCGTCAACCAGGTGGCTTTCTGTAATGCTGATTAATTTGTTGGTTTTGGCAATTGTCTGGCTTATGGTGTCATCCATGCTAATCCAAGGCATGGCCCAACTTGATGGCTCAAGCTGTGATGAGTAAATGTCTCACAGGTCTGTCCTGGACATGGTATTAAGCCTATGAAGCATAATTTATTAGTAATGAATTGCATTAAGATGAGATTGCATCAATTCTTACTGGGCTTGTAGTGCTGAATTATATGATTGTATATAACTAGTACACATCCTGACAAATAACACGGGCACAATACAGTAAGGCAGACACTGTCCATGAAGACAATCAGACCCAGATGCCATTTTTAAGAGAAATATGGCACATATGGGTATGAAAGTTGTGTTATTAATTCACTTTGCTCAACAGTGTCAATATATTTCGGCAGTGAAGGCAGAATATTAGAATGAGACCGTTTTCCCTCCAAAATCACAGCCTATCACAGCCTCTCAAATGTTCTCATTTTATACACTGTGGGTGTCTGCATTTATCTAAAGGCTTTAAGTAAATCAGGTACGCAGGAAGAACGCCTCTATAGTGTTTCTGATTCACTCTCTGAAACCACTGCTACTATCAGGTTTGATGCTGCATATTTTGGCGACTGATTTTGTGTAGCTGTTGATAAAGAGGTTCATGTTGAAGCCATTGAGTCCTGCTGGAAGTAATTTGATTGATCCTGAGTTTGAAAGAAAAATTGAAACTAGCACGAATGCATAGCAGCTTACAGCAGTGTTTCATCAAAAACGGTGTGGAGGAGACGGCAAGAAAATTACAAACACAAAACCAACAACTTTTTAATCCAGATTAAAGTGTACTTATTTAACCTGGTCTATTTGTATTAGGGTGGCATGGTGGTTAGCACTGTCATCTCACAGCAAGAAAGTTCTGGGTTTGAGCCCAGTGACCAACAGGGGCCTTTCTGTGTGGAGTTTGCATGTTATCCCTATGTCTGTGTGGGTTTCCTCTGGGTGCTTTGGTTTCTGCCACACATGTGGCGGCCTTGGGCTGAAGTGCCCTTGAGCAAGGCACCTAACCCCCAACTGCTTCCTGGGCACTGTAGCATGGCTGTGTGTGTGTGTGTGTTCGTTCACTGCTTCAGATGGGTTAAATGCAGAGGAAACATTTCACTGTGCTTAAGTGTACATATGATGAATAAAATTGTTGTTCTTCTTCTTTAATTATTTCTATGATCTAAATAATTTGATTTAGCTACACTAACTAATTCTTGATAACTAGTTCTAGGCTTTATGACATACTGTATAATCACAAAATTTACTCAGAAGAGGATGTTAATCAGAAATTATTTATAGCATGTTGACATGTATAAACAATATGGCCACTACAAGCTATGAAACCTCACATTCCCTGGTCATGAAAAACAAACAAACCTTTAGCTCCACCCCTTTGAATTTGAACTCATTTGCATAATATACAAAGCATATGTTTATGGCTCTAGGCTTTCTCATTTATGAAAAGTGATTGGAGTCAAGTTACATAAAAGTGCTTGATCCTCAAAACATCCTGACATTTTCAAACCACCTGTTTGTTTGAGATAGGTCAACAAGTTCTTTCAGGGTGGATCTTATTTTACCGCAGCTCTAACTCATTGAAACATGTTTAGGACATAATTTTTGTAAACGTGCCAAATTTGTCCTTTCAACTTTTAATTGTTGGTGGTGTGGTATGGTAGCTCAGTGATGATGTTGAGCGTGGTTAAGCAGTAGTAGCTCAGTGGTTAATGGTTAGAAGGTCATGAGCTCAAATCCCAGTGCTGCCAAGCTGCCTCTAAGCAAAGCACATAACCCTCAGTTGTATAAATGAGAAAACTGTAAGTTGCTCTGCATAAGGGTGTCTGCCAATTGTGAATTTGCAAAGTCAAAACACTGTACTGTCTCTTGTTTGACCACATTATCAAAAACATAGTTGGCATGTTACTCAGTTTTTGTTGAACAATGTATCACCTCCCAACTTATGGGTTTAATTCTTGCATTGTGCTGAATATATTCAACTGTGTTCTGAGTTATAATCTTAGTCCATTAAAATATCTATTAAACATGTACAACCTGTCTGTGGTTGATAAGATAGCCAGTGTTTGTCTTTTGAATTTTTTTGCACAGCAAATTGAACCACAGCATTTTTCCCCCAACACCAAAGCTATGGCTTTGTAGTGTTGGAGTCAAGACCACCTAAATCAAGATTAAATCATGACCAAGCTGAGAGTGTACCGAGACCGAGACAAGGCCAAGATTTTGAGGGGTTGAGATCAAGTCAAGACCAAGGCAGGGCGAGACTGAGTCAAGAACAAGACCAGACCAGTGGGTGTGAAAAGAGGTGGGGGAGGGGTGGCGTCCATTAACAGTAATTAAAAATATTGAATTAGTAATAAGTCATGTTAATGGTTGCATTTGAAGCAGGGAGTTTTACAGCCAATCACAGTAATGATGTCGTACCACGAGTTGGCCTAGTGGTTAACATGTTCTCCTCTTGATTGGGAGATCATGAGTTCTACTTGCAGTCGGGTCACACCAAAGAACATCATAAAAATGGTACCTGTTGTTCTCTGGCAAGGCATGCTGCAATACAGATGCGAGTGGGGAGTCAAATTCTCGTGGTTACCAGAGGACTAGCCCCCCACTGTAACCCTAGCTATGTGAGAGGCTGAGGGCTACAGAAATGGAAATCGGTGCCACCATATGGCGTGGGAAGGACTTTTTTTTTTAGACAGTAACGATGTTAACAAATAAATCAG
>JAOEHH010000022.1:31081712-31092396 GCA_025447875.1 Notarius cookei | reverse complement strand
AATTTGGGCATTTGCGTCAATGCTGCATACATATAGGTTTTGGCATTATTCTTGAAAGTAGAGGAAAAAAGGATCATAAGATAAACCAACGCAATAGCTTCAGTAGCCAAGACTTTTGGCAGTGTTTGACTATTGACAGGATTAGATGGAATATAATTTGGCAATACTGTACCTTGGAATCCTGGGAGGCCAGGATCACCCTTTGGGCCAGGGCTCCCAGGTATCCCTGGACCTCCTGGGGGCCCTTGTTCACCTTTTGGCCCTGTACCTCCAGGGCCACCAGGAGAGCCGGGTTCACCCTGTTCAACAGGAGCCAGTTATAGTGTCTGCTCATCTTAATTGCTACTTATGTATATGTGCTTCATATGCAAACTATCAAGTCAATTGTTTAATTGTTTGGACACTCCATTTATATACTGTTATTACCTTGGGTCCTGGAGCTCCTGGTTGCCCAAATCCTGGTGTTCCAGGGTCTCCTTTTGGTCCTGGGAACCCTGGTGCTCCTGGAGAGCCAGGCTGTCCAGGTCGTCCAGGTTGACCTGGGTTTCCTTTAACTCCAGAAGGGCCTATCCCAAAAGATGCTAAATTAGTCTGGATTCACTATGTCAATAACATTGATGGACAAAGCTTTTAATTGTGCTTCATCAAACCTTACCAGGCAATCCCATCTCGCCCATGCTGCCTTTCAGTCCATGGGTACCAGGGGTTCCTGGTATTCCTGGAATTCCAGGATCTCCCTTGAAACCTACAAGGCAGTTATTTCCTTAAACATCTATACACTAATTTGGGCTCATACAGTGTACAAGGAATAAAGTGTTTGAGTTACCTGGGGGTCCAGGTGGCCCAGGACGTCCATCCTGTCCAGGGATGCCTCGATCTCCTGGAAGGCCAGGAACACCTTTTTCTCCTGAAGCTCCTCTAATTCCTGCATAAGACACAGATGATCATGGGATTTCACATATCAGGATAATCAAGTAAGAGATTAAAATTTAAATATAAATGCATCAAATTATTTGAATGTGAAAGCTTTATTGAATCTATACATATACAGGAGGAACATAGAACTGATTAGAATGCAGTTTTAGCCTATTGGCTTTAGGATATTCCTTTGTTTTGCGGATCATCAATCATTTCTTACAATCTTATTTGCAATAGACACTTGCCTTGAGGTCCTGTTTCTCCTTTCAATCCTTTTGAGGCACCAGGATAGCTGATACCAGCTGGGCCTCTTAGACCTGGTTCACCTTTATCTCCCTTTCCTCCTTTTATACCTTGGTTTCCTGGCAGTCCTGGCTGGCCATTATCACCTATAGGGCAGACAAGTAAGATCTGAACCAGCAACAGGTGTATGGCTTTTAATGACTGTCAGTCAAATAAGGCATACCTTTTGGTCCAGGAAATCCTGGAACACCAGGACTGCCAGGATTACCAGGAGTTCCTGGAGTGCCCATCACACCCATTTCTCCCTTTTGCCCTGCAGTTGTAGGTGATAGGTAAGGAGGATTCACAGTTTAGTGTTACACTGCAACAGACAAAGCCAGTATCCTCATGTTTTAAATACAGTCCATATAGCATAGTTTTATATTACCAGGGAATCCAGGTAGTCCATCTTGGCCAGGTTTACCAGGGCTTCCAGTTGGGCCAGGTGGGCCAGGTGGTCCAGTCAATCCGGGACGACCCTGGTCACCAGGCAAGCCTGGAATATCCAGTCCAGGAGAACCAGTGTCTCCTTTCTCACCATTCAAACCAGGTGAACCTGTACAGGCAATGCAACTTTTTTTTACAAAGGCAGATACCAACATCAGCTCATGCATTAATTAAAACATTAATGCATGTCCAAGTCTCAAACTTTAGGATGCTTACCAGGACTGCCCATAGGTCCAGGAGGTCCTGCTGGTCCAGGTAAACCAGGTAAACCAAAACCAGGGGGGCCTTGAGGACCAGATGCACCCGGAGGACCAGGATGACCAGGATCGCCTGTGAAAAAAGTGAGCCATGTCTTTCTGTATTTAAACCATTACATCCTACAAGAAAAGCATAAAGCTAATACTACTTCAACTGGAATAACTTGTAGACTGTTTGGACTGTACCTTTATAACCAGGAGGACCATCAATACCAGGTCGGCCGGGTGCACCTGGATTTCCAGGGAATCCAGGATCACCTTTAGGCCCAGGAAAACCCTTACTACCAGGCAAACCTGGGGACCCCTGAGGGCCAGGGATACCATAACCAGGTTCGCCCTGCGGATACACACACATACGCACTCGTTAGTAATTTTTTTAGAATGTTCTCTAAAAATCAATGCAAAGTCGGGTTGCAAAATCAACTTAGAGTGTTGCTATGAACTCATTCATTAGTGTGAACTCATTAGTGCAGTCATTTTAGCAAGTAGAACTGCTTCCAAAATGTAAAGACCTAAGTGTAAATATTTTGCTTCACTGTTTAGATATTTTTCTGTCTGTTTCACCTTAGGTCCACGGGGTCCAGGTACACCAGGTATTCCATCCACACCAGCTGGTCCAGGCCTGCCAGGGTTGCCGGGACTTCCCGCAATACCTGGGAATCCTGGGAAATGTGTTCAGTAGAGTTAACACTGAAGTTTCTCTGTTATAATTTATGTGTTTGCACATTTCTCGATAAAATGCATCCTAAATGATTTTACAGCAGCAGGTTGCTGGGCTTTTAGGGTTTACCTTTAGGACCTGGTGGGCCTGGAAAGCCTATGCCTGGGAGACCAGACTCTCCTTTCTGGCCAGGTAATCCTGGGAAGCCAGGGGAGCCAGGTTGGCCTGGGTTACCTGTACAGGTAGAACATTGAATCTCATTAACACAGATACCCAAACTCTGTTACATCACTGAAAGTATATTTCTTTTATGATATTTGTCAGAACCATGCAAAACGATTTGGAACTATTCTTAAATTCTCTATCTGGAGGATGGAGACAGATATAAATTCAATATATTAAAGATATTAATATTCAATATATTAAATCAATTTAATGTAGGTACATGTACGTTCTGTGCCCCCTCCCCCGTAGTTTGGGAAATCAGGAAATGACGTAGCATGAGTAAGCGATGTAGCAAGTAGCTGGTTGGCGTAAGTCGTGATATAGTGCACTTATGTACAAAATCAACTTGTTATTGTTGTATTCTGACTGTTTACATAAAATTTGTGTACTTTTACATACTTTTGATGGTCCAAAGGGGAAAAATGAAGACGTGTAAGGTCCAGGTGTGTGTGTGTGTGTATATGTGTGTGTACGTGAGCAAGCTGCACACTGGAGTGAGAGAGTTTGTTTTATTCTGAGAAATTTGTGAGTTATGTTAAAGTGTTTATAAATGCAGTTTTTGCTCATGAATGTACTGTATATTTACTGGTGAGATATTACATTTTACTGGTAAACATCTATATGAGCTGTGTGGCTAAACAAATTTATTTATTTGGGTTTTGTATTTTTATTTTCTTTATTGAAAGATCGTCACTACTGTTGTCCAGAGTCCACATAACCGAGTTTGTTTAGTTTATTTTATTGCATAGTTGGAGGCTGGAAGTTAAGCACAGAACGAGAGTAAAATACTGTATTGTTTTGTTCACACTGAATTGTGCTCAACCCTCAAAATTCTAAAGTTAAAGCTGCTTTATTTTTTAAACACAGTGGGGGAATAAAATATCCACAAAAATAATTTTTGCTGTGTCTAGCCTTATCCTTCCTGACCTGCCTACATATATTTGCATAATGCAAGCATATTTGTCCCCTCCCACTCCACAAATACTTGAAAAGTATCCCTTTAAGGTATATTTAGAAAAGATTTTTTAAAAAATGTGTAATTGAAAAATTATAATTGATAAATATATAAATATTTAATGACACATTTTGTAATATATGAGAGAGAGAGAGATTAGATTAGATTAGATTAGATTAAACTTTATTGATCCCTTTGGGAGGGTTCCCTCAAGGAAATTAAGATTCCAGCAGCATCATTACAGATGAACAGAGAAAAGAAATAGAGAAAAACTTCTAGATAAATTAAAATAAGTATTTACATATACAAATATAAAAGAATAAGATATGGGGGGGCAGCAGGAAAGATATTGCACTTTATATTGCATATAAATGCTGAAATAATTATAGCAAAAAAAAAAAAGAGGTTTTAAAATAAGGACTTTAAGGTATTATTAGAATCACTGTGGTTGATTTAAACCTTCAGCTTCACCACATTTTTGTATTTTGGGGCTTTTTTGAGACTAAACCTTTTGTTGCTGCTGTGTGTGTGTGTGTCCCACAGGAATCTGTGTTCTCATGTGTAGCTAAAAACATCGTGGAGTCATGCATGAACGGTTATAACGGCACCATATTTGCATAGTGAGTTTTCCAGACTGTCCAGAAGAATCTGTGTGTGTGTACTGTATATACACAGATATATATTTAAATAAATGTGGTGTTGGAATGATTTTTTTTCCCTTTATTTTCCCAATGATGCAGCGGACAGACAGGTTCAGGGAAGACCTTTACCATGCTGGGTGAGTTTTACACACACTCTCACACTGATGATCTGTCGTCACATCAGTGTACAGCACTGATGAACTCTGTGTGTGTTTTAGGGCCGAATGAGTTGACGGATTTCTCTGATGAGCTGCGTGGTCTTATTCCTCGTAGCTTTGAGTATTTGTTCTTTCTCATCAACAGAGAAGTGGAGAAGGTGAGCTGTTACACTCGCATCAAACGCACTACCTGCACCACACTCCTGTACGTAGACCCGCCCGTAACATCCGAGGTCACTTCCGTGTCTTAAATTGTGGACAACTCGTATTAAAAGTGCATTATGAGTAATCTCCATTTTCTATTCCACATTATTTGACACTAACCTGTTGCAGTGCATTGTGGGATTTTATCAGCAGTTTTTTTCTGGACATCTGTTCTTACACAATATTTTTAGGTCAGGGTTTCAGAACGCCAAAACTCCTGTTGTCTTGTGAAGGATATTTTTAGGGTTTGCTATAAGTTTGTTTAGGGTTGCAAAATTCCCAGGAATTTTCAGAGTGGAAAATTTCCATGGAAATGTTGGGAATTCTGGTGAACTTTCGGGAATTTTCAAAACCAACTTTACTTAAAAATTGATACAAAAAAATATGGTCCTTTTAATCAGATTAGGATATTTCTCTGGGTCTCTGTTCTGTTCAGAAGAACATACAAGCATGTAACTAATTAAACAACTGAGAGAATTAATAACCACCAAATGTTTTACAAAAACAATACGGGTTTTCCCTGGTACATGTAAAATGAGTTAAACAATAACCTTAGACTTCGTGAGAACGTCTCTTCAAAAACAACTTTAACTCTGCTTATGATTTTGAAGACCGCTTCCTGTAACTTTTTTGTTTGCTAATTATACTTCAACAACTTGAATTCCTTTTTCATTTTGCAACTGGTTTGTAAACCGTATCCTGTCAAGTAATTTGCTTGCAAATTATCGGATTAGAAGTAATGATTAGGGTCTACAATGCTATTAAAACAATGACATTAAACAGCCTTGCTCCAGATTCAAAGAAAAAAGTGGCACTAATATATTTTACAAGCAGCAAAACTTATTTCAAGACTACTAGTAATTAGAAATTTTACATTTGACATTTTTTAAATATTCCTTGTTATTTTATGATGTGATACCTTTGTGATTAAATCTGTAGACAAGTCTTCAAGTTTTGTAAAACTTTGAAATAAAAAATGGTCAAAATTGAGTTTTTGCAAGATTTTTAGAAATCACTACTTGTTATACAATGCGTTAGAGTTCCAGTTAATTCTTACCAAAGGGTACACTCTAGAAAAATAATCTATTCAATTCAAAATTACTAGATATCTTGTCCGAGGGACACTTAGAAATCTATTCAAATGCAGATTTGAGAGGTCAAAAAACACACACACACACACACACACAAATTATCCAAAAATATGTGTAGTAGACCAAGGGATATAAGACCTTCTACACTTTTGTGGTAGGGAACTTGGGAATGCGCATTTGACTTTTGACAATTTTGACTGGATTTCTATTAAGTGTCCCTTGGACTAGATAATTGAGACTGAGAATAATAATTTTTCACTGAAAAATCTGAACATAATACTAATATTGAAAAACTAAAATCCTTTTATTAATTGGCCTTTCGTAATATGTCCGATTCTTAATTAGCACAAAACAGTACATAATTGAAAAAAAAAAAGGCTTAACATGGGTTTTAATTTGTTTTTCTGGGTGATGAAATGTTTTAAAAGGTTTAAAACTTAATAAATTCCAAATTTGTAAATTCCCAAAAATTCCCAATATTCCCGGGCCCTTCAAAATACCCGGAAACTTTCCACCCCTTTGCAACCCTAGGCACCAGAGGATTTAAGATTGGGCCAAGGAATCATTTGAGCAAACTGATTGGATTTGTTGCTTGTGTCATACCTAATTTGCACAGACTTGAGAACTTGCTTGTTGTTTGTCACTGGCTTATTGCTTGCTTGTGTGAACACAGATTCAAAATCGTTGATTAATGCTACTTCCTTACTTACTGTGGATAGGAATTACTCAAGTTGTTCATATTGTATCTTTTCAAGCAAAGTCAAAATTGTCTCTTCCAGTCAATCCAACTATTCATGGGTGTCCGGGTGGAAGATAGCAATCTCATCCAAGTATGTTACACTGTCCCATGGATGAAACATGAGCAGTAGTTTAAAAAAAATTACTTGATAGCTTCACATATCTCATGTTTGCCTTCTCCCTCCTGAGTCGTATGATAAGGGGAAGCAGGTTTGTAAGTGGGAATTGGCTAAGACTAAAATATGGATAAAAGTTGATAAAAAAAAGTGCATGCTCTGCTTTGCCACAGTGACCCATTCATCTGAAAGAGTAGATGTGGTCTTTTGGGTAGTGGGTAGAGCACAGAATCAGGGACATCAGCAAAACCTGAAACTTTGGTCTGTTTGGCCAGACACTGGTTACATAATTTGTTAAATGCATTGTTGGCATCCATGACTATGACAGTGGTGGGAAGGAAGCCCAAAGCCTCTGTCTCTGTCCTGTTCATTAAGCACATCAGGCTGTTTGTGAACAGATTGACCTCCATTTTGCTGTAACTCTTCCAAGTGATCTGTACCACCTTCTTGTGGCTTTTCCAATGCCATGGTATCAATTTACTGCAAGACCATACCTCTGCTGTCTCTGCTGAATCTACTGACCTGGTTTGTGTCTCCCCACTTCCAGGAATTTTCCATATTTTGTGCCACCCTGGTAGTTGAGTAACAATAAAATTACACTGTGCTGGTGCCATGCCACACTAGTACTCTACTGTAGTCTTTTAAGGGATTCCTGAAATTGTTCGAGCACTAGCACTACAGATTTCATTTTGAGGATATTGATATGCTTTTTTCACTTTCACAATGTACCAATACAGTAAAGGCACTACTTTCTCCTATTCCACTGCACTCCTCATTGGAGTCATCCTTCACTGTAGCCATAAAATGCTAGAGGAAGGGGATGAATAAATAGAAGGTTGTTTTTTTTCTTCATTGTCTGTGAGGTTTGCTTTACACTGTCCCTATTGGCACTTACTTTATAAAGGGCTTGTCAAAGATGTTCCGGTCCCAAACTACTTTAGCATTGATCATGTCCATAATCTGACTCCATCAACACTTGGCAGAATAAACAACTCAAGAAAGCTGTCCTTAAAAGCCCAAGACATTGGGAGTTCTAGCACGTCATAGATGTTTATGGAATTGTTAGGATTATAAAATTATTTTTTTTCATTGTTTGCATGCCAAACCCAAACAATAGGCCACATGCCTTTCTCAACAACACAGCTAATTGTGGCAAAATTAGAAATAATCAATATAGAATGGCCATCACCTGAGGTGTGCCTCAGTGCACTCTGTCTGATGGTGCACATGGATGCAAAAAAGAAGATTATCGGAAATCAAAGGATTAGAGTGCTATGCTCAGCACCTCTGAATCCACTTTGTCAATTACTCTACAAGACCAAAATGAAAAAGAGAATATATACCGTATCTTCAAGTGCAATTGCAAAAACCATCAAGTACTCTGATGAAACTGGCTCTCATGAGGACCATCCCAGGAAAAGAAGACCAAGACTTACCTCTGCAGTAGAGGATATGTTCATTAGAGTTACCAGCCTCAGAAAGCACCAATTAACATCACCTCAGATTACAGCCTACATGACTATTTTATAGAGTTCAAGTTTAGAGGAGACTGTGTGAATCAGGCCTTCACAGTCGAATTGCTGTAAAGAAACCACTACTGAGGGAGGCCAATAAGAAGAAGAGAATTGCCCAGGCCAGGAAACACAAGGAATGGACATTAGATCAGTAGAAATTTGTACTTTGGTCTGATTAGTCCAAATTTGAGATTTTTGGTTTCAACCATCATGCCTTTGTGAAATACAGAAAAGAAGAATGGATGGTATCTGCATGTGTGGTTCCCACTGTGAAGCCTGGAGGAAGAGGTGTGATGGTGTGGAGGTGCTTTACTGATGATCCTGATGGTGATTTATTCAAGATTGAAGGAGCACTTAACCAGCATCACGACCACAGCCTTCTACAACGACATGCCATCCCATCATCTGATTTATACTGTACTTATTGGGACCATCATTTGTTTTTCAACAGGACAATGACTGGAAACACACCTTCAGCCTATGCAAGGGCTATTTAACCAAGAAGGAGAGGGAAGGGGTGCTGTATCAGATGATTTGGACTCCACAATCATTCAATCTAAACTCAAGCTAGGGTTTGGGATGAATTAGACCTCAGAATGAAAGAAAGGTAGCCAAGAAGTGCTCAACTCAGTACATGGGGACTCCTTCAAGACTGTTGGAAAAACACTACAGGTGACCACCTCATGAAGCTGGTTAAGATAATGCCAATAGTGTGCAGAGTGCCATCAAGGCAAACAGTGGCTACTTTAAAGAATCTAAAATATGAAACATATTGATTTGTTTACACTGTTTTGCTGCCTATATGATTCCATATGTGTTATTTCATAGTATTGATGCTTTCAGCATTGGTCTACAATGTAGAAAATAATAAAAATAAAGAAAAAAAACATTGAATTAAAAGTTGTTTCCAAACTTTTGACTGGTACTGCATATACAGTATATTAAAAAATATATAAAAAATTAGTAGTAATTAATAGTATATCTGTAATATACTACTACTAATACTACTACTACTACTACTACTACTACTAATAATAATAATAATAATAATTATCATTATTCATTGGGCACTTTTCATACACCAGGCAGCACAAAATGCTGTACAGTCAAGGAATAAAAATTAAACTATAAAATATAATGTGATAGAATAAATAGGCTCCAACTTGTCTGTGACCCTGTGGAACAGGCTAAAACGGCTAGAGATAATGAGATGAGATGAAAATAAATAAGAGCGGCCATGTTAGTGTTTGACTTCAGCTCGAACACACACACACACACACACACATACTGTATCTATGAAATTGATTTAATGTCTTTATATTTGAGTCTAATTTTGAGGGCAAATCTCAAAATTCGATGAACCTCTTGGACTGGTGTGTGCGCTCCATTATCGTGGTTTACCTCATGGTTTCCATGTAGTTAAAGTGACCTGGAAGAGCATTGAACGAAATAAAAAAATAAACAAAAATTATGATATCTTGCAAAAGTACATCTTTTCCCCCTCTATCTATCTATCTATCTATCTATCTATCTATCTATCTATCTATCTATCTATCTATCTATCTATCTATCTCTTCTGGGTCTCTGTAAGATAATACTAAAATTGAGGAAGCATTTTCATTTAAACATGACATTTTAAAAATACACATTTTCAAATACTGTTTAAAAATGATGAATAGTGATGAATAGTGATCGAAAAGTTTCCAAAGTTTCCAAGCATTTAAGGACTGCACTATATTGCTTTACTGAGGTTTTATTAAAATTTATAAGAAAGCTTATAATCCACTAATGCAACAATTTTCAAAGTTATGTAGTTAGAAAGAGTTGTAAATATCGGCTTCATAGAAAGCAATACTCTTCCTTCCTGCATAATTTAATGGACCCCCCCCAAGTTGGAGGAATCGTCTCAACATCATGGTTTAAACAATAAGCACATTTATATAGAACACTGCCTGATATCCATACATATGAGTTCATATTTAAATGTGAAAATGTGCTCTCCCGTTGTTCTAAATGTCCCTTGAATGCAGATATAACTAGATTTATTTATTTATTTTAGTAGTATTCTCTTTCTGTGGAAAATGAAACACTTATGAATATACTCATGAGACCACAGATTAAAGGTTAGAGCCTTATGATGGAGTAAGTTCTTCTTCAAGAAGATAAAAGTAAAATGAAAGAAAGAATGCCAAGAATGTGATTCGTTTGGTCTGAGTGGCTCCTAGAAATCTGTCTTAGTCTCTGAGCTTTGATCAGCTTGGAGAGTACATTTCATTTTACTTATTCACTTTACAGTTGAATTATTACAGGGAAAATGTCAGGAGCTGGGGCTTTCGGTGGATGTGAATAAGAGGCCTCTTAGAGTGAATTAAATTAGTGAATTAAAGTGAACCCATGTGAACTTGTGTTTTGAGATAGATAGATAGATAGATAGATAGAGAGAGAGAGAGAGAGAGAGAGAGAGAGAGAGAGAGAGA
>JAOEHH010000022.1:29643703-29657328 GCA_025447875.1 Notarius cookei | reverse complement strand
AACAATTTCTCACAACTTTCACTTCCTCCTGCAATGTAATCTCAACAGAAACCTAAAAAACACTGCAGCTTATTACAATTTGTTGGAAACCCCCCCCCCGCAACAGACATATTAGCCTGCAACAATCACAAAAAAGGCCTGCGAAATCCTGGGGGAACTGACTATATAAAGCACACATTATAGCTGCATCTCCTGACGTACTGAACCTTACCTGCATCTTTTGGTTGCTGTGAACATTTCTGAATCTTGTCTGGCCTTGATTTGCCTCTCTGACCACCTGCTCCTGCGTGTACTGACTCTGACATTACTTCACAAATTGGATCTGTTGATGTGATGTTAAAAAAAAAATCCTTTTACTTGTACCTGCAAAGGAGGGGTTTGAGCTGTGATACGTGAAAAGTGGGGTGAACATGTCACATGGTGAGTGGTAATGCCAGTCTAACGGAACATGGGCTGATTACCTTCTTGAAGAGAAAGGGTCCAAGGAACCTGGGTGCTAGCTTGCGGGAGATGGTTCTATGTAGCAGGTGGTGCATGGAGAGCATGACTTCTTGTCCTACCCGGTAGGTGGGTGCCTTGGAGCGGCGTTTGTCGGCCTGTCTCCTGGATGTGAGGGCAGAGTGAATGAGTCTTCTCCGGGCCAATGCCCACGTCCTCCTGCAGCGACATCTAAAGAGCTGGGCTGAGGGTACAGTGACCTCCTCCTCTTGGCTGGGGAACAGTGGTGGTTGGTAACCTAGGGAGCACTGGAATAGAGAGAGACCTGTGTGTGGCAGAGGAAGGGAGAGAGTGTTATGAGCATATTCGATCCAAGGTAGGTACTTACTCCAAGAACTGGCATCCCTGGATGCCATGCACCTGAGTGCTACCTCCAAAGCTTGGTTCACCCGTTCCGTCTGGACGTTGGTTTGTGGGTGGAAGCCTGAGGAGACAGGTGGCCCTGATGAGTTTGCAGAAGGCCCTCCAGAATTGCGCAGTGAACTGAGGACCCCGGTCAGAAACAATGTCAGTGGGCAGTCCATGTAGACAGAAAATGTGTTGGATGAGTAGTTCAGTGGTTTCTTTGGCTGAGGGGAGCTTGGGCAGAAGGATGAAATGAATGGTCTTAGAGAAACAGTCAATAACAGTGAGGATGCATGTGTTGCCACCTGAGTTGGGGAGTCCTGTGATGAAGTCCAGGGCAATGTGAGGCCAAGGTTGATGCGGAGTCGGAAGGGGTCTTAGCAAGCCAGCATGGGGTCGATTGGCTGTCTTGTTCTGGGAGCATGTGTCGCAGGCTGCCACGAACTCCTGAACATCTTCCTTGATGGATGGCCACCAGAAGTGCTGCTGGATGAGTGCCAGGGTTCGGGCAGCTCCCGGATGACAGGCCAGCTTGGAGCCATGACCCCACTGCAGCATCTGGGTTCACACAGGACAGGGAACAAACAGATGATTCCATGGAATGTTGTTGGAGTTACCTCCTCCTGGGTCCTGCTCCAGGGCCTTCTGCACTAGTGTCTCAACCTCAAGTATGGTAGCCCCCACCAGGCATTGTGGAGGGAGAATGGTTACGGAAGAACGTAGCGGGAAGAGAACATCCTGGACAGGGTGTCAGGTTTGCAATTCTTGGTGCCTGGGCAGGAGGAGAGTGTGAATTTGAACTGGGAGAAGAAGAGAGACCATCGGGCTTGTCGAGAATTGAGGCATTTGGTGGACTTAAGATATTCCAGGTTTTTATGGTCGGTCCAGACTAGGAAGGGAAGATCAGACCCCTTGAGCCAGTGCCTCCACTCCTCCAAGGCTAGTTTCACAGCCAGTAGCTCTCTGTCGCTGATGTCATAGTTACGTTCAGCTGGGAACAGCCGGCGGGAGAAGAAGGAGCATGGGTGAACCTTGTTGTCACTGGCTCTCTGGGAGAGAATGGCTCTGACCCCTGACTCGGAAGAGTCGACCTCGACGATAAACTGCTTGGTTGGATCAGGTATGGTGAGAATGGGTGCTGTGGTAAACCTGCGCTTGAGCATGGAAAAGGTTTTCTCCACCGCAATTACTAAAAACCGTCCCGGGTTTTAGTAATTGCCTGAGTCGAGCAGTAATGGCGGAGTACTCAGTATGGAGAAATGGAGAATAAATGGATCAGCCATCTGATTTCTATGCTGGATATGCTTGCCTCAGCAGCAATATCTCGCCCTTACGTGGAAGAAGCGAATGAATGGAGAACTGAATGAACAAATGAAAGTCAGATTGTTTTAAAACAATCGACCACAAGATCGGCCTTCAAGAATTGAGAACACAGACGGGTAAGCTGCAACTCTCATTTGGATACAAAACAACACTCGTTGTTTACCTGCATTTAGATTAATACATGTAACTTATATTGTGTATTTAAGTTACCAGTATAAGATTATTTAATTTGCTTCAGAATGTGATCGTCTCAGTTCATCTGATTATTTAATGAGCCTTTTACGTTTTATCAGTGAAAACGCATGCATGTACATATATGTTGCATAAGTTATAGCGCCGATCCTGTTTTAATGAGTCAACCCATAATCAATGAAGTCAGATCAGTCTTAGCTGAGCAAGTCGGTAACGGTATTTCTTACTTTCACCATAAGTTTTTATTTATATGACTTTGGTCTATAGCTGTCAAAGGCCTCGGCCTTAAAACCAGTTACTGCTGTGACGTGACGCACTTAGGGCTGGCTGGCTCAGTGGGGCAGCTCGAATGCCAACTTTGCAGTCGATTTTAACTCTCAAATATAGATATATATTTTATTCCCATTTATGCAGCATACAAGAGTCAAGGATGGAGATACTATTCACTCAGAAATATATTTAAAAATAAAGGTTCTGTGTATCTCCTTTAAGAAATGAGAAGCTACTCACTGCATCAGTTAGGGTTAAAAGAATTGTTGCCAGCTGAAGTGTATTAATTACTCCAGTTATTATCCAACCAAAGGCTTTTTTAAGTATTTGCTTATTTAAATCCAAATTGTGACTTTAATTTTTGGACAGGCAGTATACATTATGGTAAGTCAAACAGTGTCCTAAATCATTTTGGCAGGTCTGCATGACATTACTGAAGGAGTGCTTGTGGTTAGAGCCGTATATTTCCACTGTGTAGGCAGGATTTTAGGAGTGACTTGCTTGTTGGTTACAATACATTCATAGCTCCAGTGCAAAAATAAAGTGGCAACTATGGTCACAAAACATGTTTTACCTTATCAATTATATGTAGGTTAAAATAAGAAAATTGTGTAAATTAGACTTTTTGGTTGTATGTTTGTATTTCTTTTATAATTTGTCATGAGTTTACAGCAGACTGGATTCCCATTGTATTATGGTGTAACCAAAGAAAATTGTGAGTATGTCAAATATAAATTCACTAATTTTCATTCATCATCAGCGATATTAGTATTTGTGGATACTAATATCCAAATACTAATAATTTTTACCTTTTCCGTTCAAAGGTATTTGAATGCCACATACTGTACCAGTCAAATATTTGACCACTCCTACTCATTCATAGGTTTTTCTGTATTCTGACAATTTTCTACACTGTAGAACAATACTGAAGACATCAAAACTATGAAATAACATACGGAACATATATGGAACTATGTGGTAAACTAAAATTGTTAAACGAAACATGTTTGATATTTTAGACTCTTCAAAGAACCTTGATGAACCGTTTACCTTGATGATGCTTTACACACTATTGGCATTATCTTCACCAGCTTCATGAGGTAGTCACCTGGAACGCTTTTCAATTAACAGGTGTGCCTCATCAAAAGTTAATTATCGCAATTTTTTTTGCCTTCTTAATGCGTTTGAGATCAAAGGGTAAATAGTAAATAATAAAAATACAGTAAATAGCCCTATTCCACAACTGTGGTAATCCATATTATGTCAAGAACCGCTCAACTAAGTAAAGATTAACGACATCCATCAAGATATGAAGTGTCTTTTAATTAATATAAAATAATGAAAAAACATTGAATTGGAAGGGGTATCAAAACTTTTCTCTGGTACTGTATATTGTAAGTTACCTGGTAATTGTATAATAACAGGATAACAGCTGCACAATGTCATTGAGATGTTGACCCTCCTCAGGTACGTGTGTTTCTGTAATAACCAACCCACGTCCCAGTCTATCCACAGTACCTTCACACAGATAATAAAAGATGGGAGTTTAACATCAAAGACAGCAGATTGGAAACTAGATCATATTTTATATATGTTGTCCATTTTACCTGTGACTATGAACTTTCCTGACTGGAGCAGATCTTCATTCAAATCTCTCAGCAGAGGAGAGGCTTTTGGAGATGGTGCCTTTGACTGATCAGAAGGTGCTGATGATACTGTCTCTTCTGGTGAATGGTCGGGTGAAGCTGTATCTAATTGAGACTTACCATCTGGGAAGATTTCTGGTTGTTTTTCTGCCAATTAAAAGACAAAATATGATGTACTGCAAGCACAAATTGATGACAACAACCTTGTGAGTTATTGGACTCCGACAAACCTCCAGTCTCATCAGCAGATTTAGGGTCTGCTTCATGACCATTCACTAGCTGCTTTACTGTATTTTTACCCTCATCAGAATGGCAATCTTTGAAGGGAGGTAATTTAGCCATTGAATCAGATGTTTCAACTAGCTGGCTTGCTTTCTTCTGACCCTTTGAGGAACTGGGATCTTCTTTGTTTTTTGGGTTGCCACGGCCACCAGATTTTCCCTTCCCTTTTCCTCCTTTAGCTTTCCTCCTTCTCCTATAAGCAAATGAAAAACAAAATTATTCAATAATTACACAATGCTATACTGCTATATATATATATACTGTATGGACAAAAGTCTGTTTTCCCCAAACTACTACCACAGATTGGAAGCAGACAATTATATAATATGTCTTTGTATTTTGTAGCATTAAAATTTCCCTTCACTGGAACTAAGCTTCCAAAACATGTTCCAGCAAGACAGTGCCCCTGTGCACAAAGGCATGGTCCATGAAGACATGGTTTGCCAAGGCTGGAGTGGAAGAACTCAAGTGGCCTTCACAGAGCCCTGACCTCAACCCCATTGAACACCTTTGGGATGAACTGGAATGCCAACAGCACCCCAGGCCTCACTGCCCAGCTTTGGGCTATACACGTGTGATTCTTAAAATTGGAGTAAAAAAAGACACACAACTGACACATAAAGTTAGAAAACAGGGGAAAAAAGTGGCATAGACCTATGTGACTATAATAATAATAATAATAATAATAATAATAATAATAATAATAATGAAATACAATACATTGTAGGGGACCCATGTTTGTGGAATGTTCAGAGGTGGGTAGTAACTAGCCTATGAAAAGTTAAACCTTTAATAGAGTTGTCATGTTTTGGCTGATCAAGTTTGTTTTGTTTGTATTACCTACTTCTAGTAACGTATTTTTAAAAAATATATGTTACATTTTATATTATATTTAGCATGTTCTATAACAAAAATCCTGATAACTTTGCTATCAATGTATACTTTTTTAACAATCAAATTTTACAGTAGCCCATTAATTTTTCAAAAAGAAAAAAGTGGATTCATAGAGTATCACTTCATACTGTACGAGCTGTAATGTAAAATGTCAACTCAGTCAATTAAGTACTTTTAAACAAATCAAATATATATTTTTGACATTTTTTCTCATACTTTGGTTGGTAATGAAGGATATCGTCATTTTACTCAAGTATACTTTTACTCAAGTATATTTTGCCTACTCTACCCACCTCTGGTGATGTTATACCTGGGTGCACGAAATCCTCCCACTTTGACATCCTTTCCCCTGGGGCACACACGTTCCTCCAATTTCCCAACTTGCCTTTCACCAGCAATGTTGTCAGTACCTGGTTGAGAAAGATTTTTTTCTGGTTTCCTATGTTCATTACATTTTCCTTTTTGTCCTTTGGAGTTTCCTGAGTTTTTGGTTATGTTTTGATCATTGTAGGAACAGTTTAATTCCATGTTTAGAGATGAATCTGGTTGCATGTTAAGCTTTGCTTTTGACCTGTTAGCCAAATGTCTGGTAACATCAGACACAATATTCATGCCTGCTGTTGCATTAGCCAACATTTCACCTTCAGCCAATGACTTATCATCTTCAAAAACACAGTCTGAGTGGAATCCTTGATCCTGATCCGATTGGTCCGCCCCTACATTTCCTGTAGTATGAGTGTCTATTTCACTGATATATTTACTTCTAGAGCTCAGCTCACTACTCCTGGCCTTTCCTGTATGGCGCTCTTCCCAGGGTAGTGTGCTTCCAGCTCCCGTCCTCTCCTCGCCCACACCAGGCCTTCTCTCCTTGGATGGATCCTCTAAATACAGGTCCCGGTTATCCAACACTACTGCATCTCCACCACCTTCATCTGAGTCTTGAACACACTGAGGGGATGGCTGTCTCTCTCGGACCAAATCAATGACTCTAGGTGGGGGTCTAGAGTTGACCAAATCCTTGCGCGCACCTCCACTATTCTTTCCACTGCTGTTACTGTCCTTCCTACGTAAGCTCCCTGTTCTTCCACTGATCTCGGTCTTTGCATACCCCCAGGCCTTACCCCGCCGAATTCGAATGGCCTTGCTTCGCCTGCACAGCGGCAAAGTTTTGGTCTTGCAGATCCCATGCATCTCCAAGTAGCGTTGCTTAGAATCAGTGCCACCATCCGGACCTCCTCGAGGTTCCAGGAGCTCCACATAATCCCCACATCCATCACTAGCCTGTCTGAGGTGCCGCAGAGTAGAGTCAACATCAGCCTCATTGCCATCTGGAGGAAGATCGTCTTCTTCATCCCAGGACCAGGTGTCAGGATCTCCAGAGGAAGAGCACCATCCTAGACTCCCCATGTTTGGAGAAAGGTAGTCAAGGTCAGGGGGATGTGTGGAAGCAAGATCCAGGTCAGTGGGGTTGTGTAGCAATTTTGGGTAAACAACCTCATCCCATGGAATACGTACCACTCCATCAGAAGTACTAACTAGACAAGTATCTAAAACACCTCCACCTGAAAAAAGAAAAAGAAAATGAGGTGATTAACATCTAAAAAATTTTAATCAAATGATTCACTTTCTTGAAAGAAGAGAAACCAAAACACAATGCTTTAACCCTTTAGCCTCATCTCCCAAATAGTTGCCAATATAAAATTGACTGAGTAACTGATTGACTGATGCCACACATTCAGAAACATCACTTAGAGGAAAATGCAAGTACTGAACTGCAGCTATCCATACACTCATGGCTGTTCTTTGGTATCCCTGCGTGACAGCCTACTTGGTTGCAAGTTGCAGACCAGATAGGGGACCCCTTCAAATGGTCACAACCATGAACTCACTGTCCCTTATCAGTAACTGTTTAAAAATCCTGCATTAATACAGGGTTCATGGGGGCTCAAAGTGACTGTTTATACTATGTATACCCATATGTAAACAGGAAATACCATTTATGCCCACGTGCATACACCAGATAGGGGTAAACACTTAAAAATATGAATAGCTTGAGAGAAAATTCAACTAGTGTACCAGTGATATCTGTACACTAGGTGGCTGTAGACAGGAAAAGTGCACTAGCAGTCCACTGAACAGGAATAGCAAGGAACTGTGCATATTTTTTTCTACTTCCAGAGTATTTTCTACCCATTTCCAAGTTGTAGAATCAGCTGTTTGTTTGCTTGTTTTTACCTTATGTGGTTTTATATGCTGCACCAACACCCCCATTCCTCCTATTGGCCTGTTAAATATTTTGTGGCCTGCGGCCAATCTGTGTTTGAGAACATGATTTAAGTAATTCCAATATATTAACGTCAAAATAATTTCACGGCTTTAATGTACACAGAATACAGTAATAAGTTCAAGTAAATTAAGTTTTTGATTCAGTTTAAATAGGTGACGGAGATGAGTTGTTTTAGATTCAAATGAAAAGTAATAATTAATTCATATTAAAAAATATCATGAGAGCAAATGTTTAACCTTGCATGTACAGTATGTATGCATGTTGTAACCTGATGTAACTATACAAATATCAAGCTACCAAGTTCACCTTCTCTCTTGCAGCCACGTTCCTTGTTGATGCAGTGCAGCCACTCTGCTGTAAACACCAGAGGGTGTTGGGATTCAGGAACCAGGACCTCCTGGACATTGCGGCCACCAAGAGCTAGACACTTGAGGGCCAGGCGGGGACAGCGTGTGGAGAATGGCACCACTTGCAGGTAGAAGTCATTGCTTCGCAAGAGCCTCCAGTCAAGAGTAGAAAGCTGGACCACCACCTTCTCGCCCAAACACAGGGGCCAACCCGAGTGCAGGAACAAACAGCCCAAATATTGAGACTGAAAAAGAGACAGTGCTATAACAAAACTGGCTTCCAAATGTCCATTATGAAGAACTCCTATTTTTTGTTTGTTTGTTTGTACTATTATTATTATTATACTATTTATACCATATTTACTATACTATTTCAGTAAATCTGACCTTTTGACACCAGGGAAAATGATATAATCATGTTTGAGAAATATAAGTTAGGAGAAATGTGGTTCTAGAGCCACCAGAAACATCAACGCATGTTTAATAAACACATTTAGTGATTTAAACACTTTTTTGTGCTTCCTTGGCTTTTTTTCTCCTTTGGTCCAGCTTTCTTTCCAGTAAATTTGCTTTCAACCAGTTTACCAGGAGAAACATTTTCAAAATGAGAAGCCAGCATTCAAAAATAAGTAACCAACCAACCAAATAAACAAATAAATAAATAACACAAGCTCTTGTGTCCCAACCCACAAGCCAAATTCACTCAGCATCATTACCATTAACATCATGAGCCACCGTTCACCTTTTCTCCCTTCTTGTTTCCTGTTAAAGATCTTTCTCTTCACTCATTATAAGCAATCTAAGTTCTGTCTATTTATAAATTATATTATGGAACACACAGCTCCATTTTCGTTTACTCTTCCCTCTTTCTACATCTGTCCTGCTCCACTCTTCTCTTTAGATCTACATTTTAATTCAATCCTTCGTAGCCATTTTGTGAGATATAAAAAACATATTCAGTGGAAACTTTCAACTTCTCTCATCATTTTATTTGAATCCATCTATTAAGTTTCCTCTACTCCACTCTCTATCTGCCTCAGTGCCTCAGTCCCACTTTCCACTTTCTCAATGTGTGCCTTAGTATTCTGTTACTTTATCCCTCCCCCGGTTTCTCAATAAATCCTCTATCATCAGTCTCTCTCTCTCTCTCTCTCTGCTCCCTATTCCCTTTCTTAACTTCTTTCTCACACAAGTAGCCGCCAAGCCCCCCCGATACACACATGGTAAGAATTATAGTCATGACTCATAGCTCTCGTCCCAGTCGGTTCCTCATAGTGACAATGAAAACAGAGCCAACAGAAAATGTGTGTGAGGGAATTTTGGCGTAAAAATGAATGAGAGACCCAGACGTTATCAAACAGTGGTGTATGTGTATGTCTGTGTAAAGACACAAGGAAGAATTTGTGTATGTTTACTGTAAGAATGTATATCAGTATGTGTGTTTTTCAGTAAGGCACACTGTTTCAAACATTTTGATGAATGATAGCAGAGTAAATGTCTGAATAGCAAGGTAAAGTGATACTCAAGTACTCAATAGCCTCATGAAAGTACAGACAGAGAGAAGAAAGCATATGCGGCATACAAGAAAACCACATCAGGATTCACTGAGCGAATAAGTGAGTTTGTGAATGAGACAGTATGAGTAAAGAATAAAATCGGATGGTTATTGATCATATTCTTACAACACCCCAAAGTGTTTTATCCCTCTTATACCACAGAAATTTGTCAATCAATAGATTTGTTATTTATTAACAAATAACTTGTTCTACTTTTTGTTATCTGTATGTAGTTACATTTAATATTGCGAAATGTCCACAAGACAAAATAGTTCCTGTTATCACTTATGTCATGCAGCTATAAACAGTCGTTCCCTCTTCAGACTCTTTTTTTTTTTTTTTTACATTATCTTAGACAAAAAATGCAGCTTGTTACACATTACAGAAAAGCCAGCAAGTCCTCTGCAGTGGGTTTCCCAAAAGCCTCTTCATGCTAAGAGCATCTTAACTAGGAGAGAGAGAGCATTCATTGTGCTGCTCGCTCTACCATGTAACGATGATCTTTGTGCTGCGATGCTTTTGGGAAATTCAGGCCTGTCCTGTGGTGGAAAACATGTGGAGACTCCTTCCACTAAAACTGACTCTGAGCACCTCTGTGCTATATGAATGAAACACTTCACTGCTGGTGGCTGAGTGTGCATACTTACACAAGCATGCTGCTGGAGTCTGTGCAGAAGATGTTTGGCCGGGATGAAGAAATCCAGTAGATACCTTAAACTGTCATGCTGATACGTGGACTCCAAGACAGAAAAAACCTGAACACACAGACAGACAGACAGACAACTGATGTCATAAAAATGCTACCAGGAATAAGAAAAGAAGATGTAAAATGTAAAACACTGCATGATTTAGAGCAGTAGTATTGGATTAATTCCTTGGAACCCCATCTTGCACATTTGTACACTTAACCAACTCCTGCAGTTCAATTTGATGTTATACCAAAACTAACTATAATTTAAAGTGTGTTGATAATACTGGGTCTCAGAAAAAAAAAGTCCATTCATTTTCCAACACTTTTTTTACTTAACATTTTTTTTCCTGCTACTTTACTAGACTTTTCTGGGATTTCCACAACCATGGAATCCCTGAGAAAACCACTGACCTGGGATAGAAGAGGGGGTGCAGTGCTCTCAAATGGGGGATATAGGGAGGAGAGCGCCCCTTGCACACAGTCCTCCACCGCCTCTGAACCCTGGGATAAAACAAATGAGAAAAAGAAGATAAAAATATTACCAATATGTATATGAACAAAATGTTGCATGTTATCTTAAATATTACAGATACCATTCGCACTGAAAGAAAGAAAATGATGGCAGCTTGTTCGTCTCACATACAGACACAATTTCCTGTTGTGTGTTCCAGGGGCTGTCAAAAACTTCCTGGAGACCAAATGGTTGTTGTGTTCTTTCAAACAGTTACACTGACCTTTAAACCCTCTCATCAAAACATAAACACACACACGCACACACACCACCCACATAAAATTTTCAGAAAACACCTGAAGTCTAGCCATCGTGCAATGTGTGGCTATTCTTTTATTTCATGACGGCACAGTTGTCACAGCAACTCAAAATGTTTTCTCTCTTTTTCCAATGTTCTTCCTCTTTTATTATTTTTACTTCTCCCCACTTCCCTTAGCTCCTCACTCTCCTCTGCTGTTATTCATCTCTTCCTCTCCCTCAAAAATCATCTGACAATAATTACAGTGAGACGTTTTCTGAAAAAAAAAAAAGTATGGAGTTCTAGCCGAGTCTTGGCGGGCAGGTCAGAAAACGAGCAACGGGAAAAAAGGGGGTGGAAAAAAAATGAGGGATGACTAGGGAAAACGGGCCAGGAACTGAGTGTTTTATGCAAGGCCAAGAACGAGTGGGAAGAGAGGAAAAAAAACAAATTCTAAGTGGAAAGTGGTAGGAAAGAAAGTAAAAGGAGAGGGACAGAAAGATGAGGGCATTATGGAGGCTAGAAAGTGGCCTAAATAGCAAGGCACAGCATATTAAAAACATAGTTTGTTTTGTCTTGTTTCATGTTTTGGTCTGAACTGATCAGATTACTAGCTACACATCATAGTACAGTTAGAATAGAACAATACGCCATGTGGCCATGTAGAAATCTAGCTGACTGTTATAACCCTTACTGTAAGGGTAAGTAAAGAGAGTCCTGGTTTTCCTATACCGTAGTTTGATTAACAAAATAACAGATTAAACTGAACATAAGAAGGGTCCAAACATTTGTGTCCACTACGGTGTACTGATTTGTTAAAGTACATGACTGAGAAAAAAGTTTTGCATGGTCAAAGTTTGGCATTTACAGTTCTCAAAACAACAGATTTCCTGAACTGTAATAAGGGTTTTAATGTAACTCAATAAAAAGAAAAAGAAAAAAATCTAGTATTTTAAAGTCTGGTTCCCTCCAAAAGTGAAAAGTGAGAAAATCGCATTTAAAGATTTCATTCCAGGCCTATCTCAACATCACACTTAGCATGAATAGCAAGGTTTGAGACATTTTTAGACATACTAACTGCCAAACCAAGGTTAGAAAGTAGCCTTTTTTTAATCCACATTGTTTTGGTAAAATATATTTATGTGTTCTTAAAATAGACATATCAAAATGTATTACTGGCAGAAAAACTAACTGTTGGTCAAAACGACTTCTTGTCCTTTTTGTCCAGGTCAAGAACTGATCCACAGCGACTTCCAAAAAGTTTTCGCAGACTGCCACACATCTTTCTCGAAGCAGAGGATGTCATCATTTTCCAATACAGTATAAGTAAAACAAGTCAAACACTACCAATGACAATGGGAATGCCTCCCCCACCACCAAGTCTACTCTTTCTTGTTAATTTGTATGCCTAAAATGCAATCAAAATATACTTCAGGCATGAAGAAAAACAACGTCAGGCATTTGATCTTGCTGTGACCTTGACCATATTTGGATCAATTCCATAATTTAATCAGTACATCTGCTGGTTACAATCATCATCATCGGCTATCACTCAAATGAGTAGGATGGTTCTACTGTTGTTTATGTACCTGCAGATGACTTAAGAGGCCAATCCTAGACTTGCAAGTCCTGTGACAATGTGGACAGGTTGTAGTGGTCCCTGGAGGAAGGAAAGCACTGTTGCTGCTCTGCCGTTACTTCCTTCTCTCCCTCTTCTTAGCTGCTTCTCGGCACAAGGCTTACTTCATGGTCTTGGGTACAAACTGCCACAAGGCGCCTCCAACCAGGACGGTCTAAGGCCAGATGTTCCCAATTGTCGATGTCAATGTCACATCTCTTGATATTAGATTTAAGATTGTTTTTAAAATGCTTGCATTGACCACCCTGTGTTCTTTGGCCATCTTGCAATTGGGAATACAGAAGCTGCTTAGGCAAACGATGACTAGGCATCCATAGGACATGTCCTGCCCAGCACAGCTGGTTGCAGATAATCATAGTTTTGATACTTGAACAGTTTGCCTCTTCCAGAATACATAGGTTTGTCTGTTTATCTTGCCAACTGATACCCAAAATCTTGCCAAGACAATGTGGATTATATTTTTCCAGGCAGTTTAGGTGATGTCTATAAGTTGTCCAGGTCTCACTTGCATATAGCAGCATTGGAATTATGACTGCCTTGTAGACACGGATTTTGGTTTCAGGGCGAAGGTCCTTGTATTCAAACACTCTGTCTCTGAACTGTCCAAAGGCAGCACAAGCACAGCTTAGCTGATGTATTTCAATATTGGTATCTGCAGCTGTGGAGAGATGACTTCCAAGATAAGGAAAGTGGGTGACATTTTCCAAGACTATACCACTGATTGCAAGGTGTGGGTCTTCTGTAGCTACCTTTGGGGGTGGTTGAAAAAGCACTTTGGTCTTCTTGATGCTGAACTTCAGGCCGAGACTTTCATCCATCCATCCATCCATCCATCCATCCATCCATTATCTGTAGCCGCTTATCCTGTCCTACAGGGTTGCAGGCAAGCTGGAGCCTATCCCAGCT
>JAOEHH010000022.1:25846017-25856907 GCA_025447875.1 Notarius cookei | reverse complement strand
CAGCTGGGATAGGCTCCAGCTTGCCTGCGACCCTGTAGAAGGATAAAGCGGCTAGAGATAATGAGATGAGATCATTTTAAAGAAGAACTGAAGTTGGTTCCCTGGTGCTGTGCCATTTGTGGCTATGTGGTTCTTTAGCTGCTAAGGAGAGGTGCAATTGAATGCGAGAGGATAATAAATCACACAATAGACCTCTGAACAATTTGTCCCCCTCACTTCTAAAATGATGGCTACGCCCCTGACCCCGCCTCTCGCCCATAGTCAGCTGGGATAGACTCCAGCTTGCCCACGACCCTGCACAGGATAAGCGATTATAGATAATGGATGGACAATCAAATGGAATGCTTGATTTCTTATGCTCCCTAAACTTATTAGTAAAATTTTGCTTGTACAAAAATTGCCCTCCTGCCGCATATGTTTCAGACTATTTTCAGTGTGCCATATGCAGCATGGAGATGAAGAGATTAAGAGCCTTCTGTGTGCACTTTGGTACTTTTGGGGAGGAAAAATAGCTGCATTTTAAGTGTTTTTATGTAAGCATAAAAGCTGGAGCTGGGATAAGCTCCAGCTTGCTCATGACCCTGCACAGGATAAGCAGTTACAGATAATGGATGGATGGAATAAAACAAAAAAGGAGCTTGTAAAGTTTTAAATCAAGCAACCCAACTTGGGGTCATGACGTCTAGTTTGGGCAACCTTGAACCTCTTTTGCCATGCCAGTTCTTTACCTTTTCAACATTGAGGGCCAGGTCTCCAATTCAAGTCTTCAATTACATTGGGGACTCCTGTTCTCCAAATAGTGCCATATTTTGAGTAATATTACAAGACAGTGTAGGAATTACACAACTAAAGGAGCATGCTAGGGTAAACAATAGCTTTAAAACATTTTGCTCAAGTTTTCTCCTTTGCTGTAGCTGTCTTGCTGTGCATGGCATTTTTCTAGTCTTGTTCCACTTCCTTCCAAGTCAGCTAAGTACTCCTGATCAATACAGTAGACCGTGTACATTGCTTTAAGGTGTCCAAATAGATTTTTTGAGTGGCACTTTATTGGACAGCATGGTAACGTATTGGTTAGCACTATCGCATACAGCCAGAAAGTTCTGGGTATGAACCTTGTGACTGACTGAAGCCTTTCTGTGAGGAGTGTGCATGTTCTCTCCAAGCCTGCATCAGTTTCCTCCCTGGTTCCTCTCGAGGTTTCTTCCTCATGTCGTCTGAATGAGTTTTTCCTTGCCACCGTCACCAACATCTTGCAAATTGGGAATAGATTAGGGATAAAATTAGCTCATGTTTAAAGTCATTAAAATTCTGTAAAGCTGCTTTGCGACAATGTCTATTTTTATAGCGCAAAGCGCTATAAAAAATTAAACTTGACTTAATCAAAAAAAGACAACCTATCCATTTCTCCTTTAAGGAAAATGATTGGTACATGGCATATGATTATACATTACAGGAAAATTTATCTAAATGAGAACAAAATATCACTTCTGTTCACAGATACTCTTACTGGTGCATTCAGCATTACTAATATATATGTTCATTAGTAGCAGGTTCTCAGCCATGGATACTATTAGTAGTAAGGATTTATTATTATTATTATTATTATTATTATTATTATTATTAATTATTATACAAGATGTCTGGCTCTTTGCTATAAAACTGTGGCTAACAAACCTGCCCCATGAGTACACTTTCTCTGATTATTTTGTTGTTTTCCTTGCTGTAATATACTTAATATAACTAATAAGCTAATTATTGAAGTTTATTCCACTTGCAGAATTAAGGCCTAGTTAAAAAAGCAAAACTGAACCTGAAAAACTGCCCTTTTCAGTCTCGGGCTAGGACTCGATAACACTGTTATCGAGTCCTGTTATTTGCCCCCTGAGTAGGATCAACTAATACCAAACTGTTCTCTCTTTGAAATGTTAACAGGTCACCAGAGGACCAGCACCTGGCAGGGGAGAACCAGAAGGCACGTTTTGTCCCTGTTGGACTGACCCACACACAATCTTCTGCAACACTCAATCAGTGGCCTGAGAGTTATATGGCTGTTTCTTATTTTCTATTTTGAGATAGTTCTGTTCAAACACCATGCATTCAAGAAGAAGCAGGGGAATGTGGCATTTAACCCTACAGCATATTGGGTGCCACTGAGTCTACAGTAGGGGTCCGATGCTATAAAGTAACACTAATACAGAAATGTAAATGAAGAGAGACTGCATAAATGTTACATTAACACTGCAACTTTCTACATACTCTGGCTAAAGTTAATTTCAAACAATCCTCCAGCTGCTCTCCCAACTTCTTATACTCACAGCACAGCGCATTTCTTTCAGGACAACACAGAGTAAAGAGGTCAGTAGGACTGCACAAAACTCATTTATCTTGTGATTTCATGACATTAAATAATGAAGTCAGCATATTTCTGCTTAGGTTTGAAACAGCAACAGGTTACAAAGACTAACTTTAAAGAAAATATCTGGTGTTTTTGCAGTCTTTGTAGTGGGAACAGTTCCTACTACAAGTATAAATGAGTCAAAAGAGGTAATTGTACACTATATGGCCAAATGTTTGTGGACACCTGAATATCACACCCATATATGCTTTGTGAACATCCCATTCTAGATTCAGTCCCCTCTCCCCCTGCTATTATAAGAACATTCACTCTTCTAGGGAGGCTTTTCACTAGATTTTTTAGCATGGTTGTGGGGATTTGTCCATTCAGCCATAATTAGTGATGTCAGAAACTGATATCAGGCAAACAGGCCTGGAGTGCAGTCAGCATTCCAATACATCCCAAAGATGTTCAGTGGGCTTGAGAATTGGAGTTCTGTGCAGGCCACTTGAGCTCCACTCCAAGCTTGGCAAACCATGTCTTCATGGAGCTCACTTTGTGCACAGGGACACAATCGTGTTAGAACATGTTTGGGCCCCTTAGTTCCAGTGCAGGAAAGTGTAATGCTGCACTGTACAAAGACATCCTACACAACTGATTGCTTCAAACTTTCCAGGAACCACTGGGGAAGAACCACATATGGGTGTGATAATCAGGTTTCCACAAACATTTGGCCATGTTGTGTAAATGTAAGTCTGTATGTACAGCTAAGGTCTGTATGAGAGTCTGTATGTTTATAATGGATGGCCTTTTAAAAAGTAGATTCTTCTGACTTCCGGGACAGAGTTAAATGTGGAAAACAAAGAACCAAACAGCTGCAGGTTTTCAGGTGTGGTAGCAATGGCAAATATGCCATCAATGTAGTTTTTAGATTACAATCTTCTGGGCATACATTCTACAAGTGTTCTTCTTGAGACATCCCCTCAATGATGCTTTGGTACTAGTGATGGAGTGTGCTACCATGTCATTTCTGACTGCTCAGAGTCATAAACTCGGATGATACATTATAATATTGTCAATAAGTGGGTGAGTGCACATGTGGTATAAACCAAGAGAATGTAAGAGCCTGAATACTTGCTCTGTTCAATGATTTTGCGAGCATGGATTGAGTCCAATTGTTCCCTTAGAGAAAAGGGGCACTGAAAGTCAATGCAAAATTGCAATGAATGATTAGATGCACCTTATGATGAAATATTTCCCATGTCTATTTCATGTGTCTACAATAAGGAAAACATTAAGGAGGAATGGTGTTAATGGAAGTCCACCACAGAGGAAGTCAGTAAAAATCAATTCAGATGTACAATTACTTTATTAGAAACACCTATACACCTGTGTAATTATGCAATCAGTCAATAATGTGGCACCAGTGCAATACCTGGCCTTTTTCCGATCTTCAACTGTCCACTATCAGTGAGCCTGTGCCCACCAGAGCCTCAGATTCCTGTTCTTGACTGATGGGAGTGGAACCCAATGTGGTCTTCTACTGTTGTAGCCCATCTGTTTCAACATTCAACATGTGAGTTCTCAGGTGCTTTACAGCTCACTACGTTTGTAAAGATTAGTTATTTCAATTACTGTAGCCTTTACGTCAGCTCTCACCAGTCTGACCATTCTACTCTGATCTCGCACATCAAGAAGGCATTTCTGCCCTCAGAGCTATCATTCACCCATTGCTTGTTTTTTGCATTATTGCAAATAAATGTTGGGTAAACTCTGCACATGAAAATCCCACCCCATCTGGCACCAACAAACATACCACAGTCAGTCACTGAGATGACATGTTTGCCTTAATCTGATGTTTGATGTGAACATTAACTGAAGCTCTTGACCTGCATCTCCTTGATTTTATTCACTGCACTGCTGCCACATGATTGGTTGACTGGATAACTGGCTGAATAAGCAGTTGTACAGGTGTTTCTAATAATGTGTCTGATAAATAAACACTATAAACATAAATACAAAATTGCCTGAAAATAATGGACATTTTAAAAATGCTGAGCAGTGAGCCAAGAAAAACAAAGACAACATCAGCTGAAAGTGGTAGAGTTTTAGTTGTTTGAAAGCGTGTTTTTTTTAATAATGTCATTTCGTTTACCATGCTGTAGCATGACCCAAACTTACATTTTAAGTTATCTCCATAGATTATTTTTAGTGTTCTGTTATTTTTACAAGATCAGTTGACCATGATCTTTCCCACAAAATTTTTCCTTATGATAATTTCATTTTATAGACACATAAAAGGTGTGGCTGACGAGGTGATTGAAAATTTTGGACATGACGGTCAAACCTCATGAATGTGCATGCACTTTCCAACATGTACCTAAAGATATTGACAGATCTGTAGTAAAGCCATGTCTTGTTCTGCTGTAAACTGTTTTATAACAGACCTTCAGTGGGGAGTTCTTTGCATTTTTTTTTTGGTGCGTTGCTCATTTTTATGTTGAAGCTAGCTCATTGTTCTGATATTATAACTAGCAATGAGTCTGAATGAGGTGGCATAATCCAAGGCAGCTACCACTAGCTCAAGTGCATCACTTATTGACTGCATGACCATAGCTAACACTCAAATGAGTTTGGTAATGTGAGCCAGTCACTCCTTTTTAAACAAACTCCACAGAGAGACTGAACAGATCATAAAAGAGCACACTTGCACATTCAGGTGGGTAACTGCAGGTGACAGAGCTCGATTAAAATCATGGACAGCACAGTTTTTTTCCCCTCAAAAGTAGGCTGTGTTGAGTGTAAATGTTGACTGCTGTTTGCCAGTATATTTTCAGATGGTATCTTACATTAACTACTTATACTTACATTACTTTGATTAAAATAATTGATAACTTCAGCAAGCTAGCAGAGTAGTTCAGTCAGTCATGACTCAGATCTTTTTTCTGACAATGGTAAAATCAATATACTTGTGAAAATTATGTGACGATAATTTAGCTTTTTACATATTAATTAATAATGCTGCACTTGCCACAGCGATTTAGCTGATGTGCCATCTTAAAAGGGACTTATTATGAATAACTCCCTGAAAATAAGACCTCCCAGTCAGTTTCTTTTGGGCTGCCTAGACCAGAAAATGTGTAATTCAACAAGCCATTCAGATCTGGCTTCCCTTCTTACATAAAGAGGGGAGCTTATTAGAATTATATAGTGCCTGCTCACCCCCACCCCATTCTGGGTGTCTCCAACAATAGCTTGAGAGAAGTATCTTCTTGAAAGTGCACGATTTTTTTTTCTTGCAAGTGCCCACTAGCATTATGTCAAAGTGAGCTAAACAAAGGAACTGCTCTGTAGTCGGCTGTACAGAGCAGCACACATTGTTATATCAACCCCCAGCCTCAGAGGACAAAAGAGCTGCATGGATTTATTTTTGATGTTCCAACTAAGGTCTGCAAAGACCTGTTTATGTGTGGCAAACACTTTGTGTCTAACTGTTATCCCAACCTGGGCCAGAAGGAGTGGCAACAAAACTGTTCCTAAAAGAGGAATCAATACTGTCTGTTGCAAAACTATAGACAAGAGAAATGTTTGTATTAAAACAAATAATTGTGCTATGTGCTTCTTTGACTGTTTAGCACTAAATAATGCTAACAGCTGAGGTAGTAGATGTATGCTAATTTTCTAGAAAGTTATTTGCAGTACTTGCTGCAGGATCCACAAAACCGTTAATGCAAAGTTAATTAAGTTTTTTAGGTGAATATCTGTAA
Organism: Notarius cookei; assembly: GCA_025447875.1. Taxonomy (NCBI): domain Eukaryota; kingdom Metazoa; phylum Chordata; class Actinopteri; order Siluriformes; family Ariidae; genus Notarius; species Notarius cookei. The sequence continues at coordinate 25,850,805 of JAOEHH010000022.1, read as the reverse complement.
GATGCACTTTATCCCATCAACACTTAAATAACATGAGAGTAAAATGAGAGAGTAGGAGTGAGGCCAAGGTCAATAATAGGTGGACTAGAGTCTGGGTCTGGACCCAGACCCCATCCTATCCGGACCTGGACCTATAAACAGTAAATTATTGAATTTTGACAGAGCACTTCTCTTTTAACCAACACTGTTTTTCTAGCATTTATGGCACTGGTTTAGTGACCCAGAAAATTCAAAGAGCAACCATATGCATTTTACGTGATGCTACTTAGCCAATCACATCTGTGCGGTCCTTGGATTGAGTGACTCTCACTCACACACACACACACACACACACACACACACACACACGGGAGAAACAAGAGACAACAGTCAGAGAACATGATTCCTCCTATCTTGAATAGAGCCCCCAGTCTAAGCTAAATAGGATCAGCCCTGTAGGATGATGCTGCCACTACCATGTTTCACCATGGGTATAGTGTTGTTGGGTTTTTTTAAGTTGAGAAGCTGTCTTGTTTTTGTGCCAAATATATCTTTTAGAATTATGCCCAAAAAGTTAAACTTTGGTCTCAGCAGATCATAACACATTTTGCCACGTGGTTTGGGCCCCCGTAGCCCATACATGTGAAGAATAAAAGAGATTTTTGTCATATGCAGGATGTGATCAGTACTTGCCAGATGTTTCCCTGGGTATTGTGCTAGCCTCCCTGATATGTTTTCATTTTGTCCTTTCATCAATTTTGTCCTGTTGTTGTTAAAGTCACTGGGATGCCTCATTTTTTTCCCCACTTGAGGACCTTTACTCTCTTCCATGGTACATCGTTTGTACACCTCTCCTGATCGATACCTTTCAGCAATGTAATCCCATACATCTAACCTCTTTGTATAGATGGCTTTGGCAGTCAGATGAAAAAAAATGTTGAAAAAATCCTACAGAAACAGCTGATTGTTATTTGGAGTTAATCAGAATCACTTGACAGGCGTATGATGATTACTTCCAAATGTGACGTTGAATGTGATTGGTTAATCTGAGCACGGTTCTAATATAAAAGGGTGTGCATACTTATGCAAAGAGGTGACTGCAAGTTTCCTTTTTCCTAAAACAAGATTCTATTTTTGTTGTTGTTCATTCACTTTAATTTTGTTGGTTGTGACATCACAATAAATATTTCATACCCCAAAGTATGACCATTCCTCTAGCCATAAACCGTAGCAAGAAAGCTCGACACAGTTGTTAGGAAGGATATGTCTTGTTTACATAAATTCCACTTTCTGCCTGCCTGGGATGGCTAAAAACTGCCCTTTGAAGCCCATTTGAGGTTAGCTGCAAGAGACCCAACAATTTGCAAGGCCACAACCCACAAGACTCAAGATAACTGTGGTCTAAGGCAGGGCAGAGTCAGGAAAGATAAGACTGTCTCTCTTCAGGAAAACAATGGGACAACTTTTGGGATTATAGAACAACAACAACAAAAAACACTTTCCTTTCAAAAACGCCAAATCAGAAAATTGCTTATGATATTTCCTATTCTCCTTTTTTCATGTAATGTATTCTTTGTTTGCTTGTGTTACAACTGAATGATTTGTGAAAGTGTAGTCCCCTTGCATGAGAACTTTCTAATGCCGCATTTCCACTCACACTGAAAGTTGTATATTTTCCACTATTACGCTGGGGTGGTGTCCTGTGGGAATGGGAGCAAAACAGCAAAATCAAAATGGCAACTGAGTAATATTTACAGAAACCTTTTACCACATCTCCAGTGGAAATTGGAACCATCGTGTCGTTTCGTGACCAGTCGTAATGTTTCTGGCAGTGACATAAATAATGATGGAGTGATGGTGCAACAGAACTACTCACACTGCCTCAACATACATACTTGTATGTATGGAGTACATACTCATACAAAAATCAGTGTTTTTACAGAACAAGCAGCCATGGAGGAGTACTTGTACATACTCCTCCATGGCTGCTTGTTCTGTAAAAACAAAGGATAGATGCAATTTTGAGGAGTAGTAGTACCTGGGAGGAGTTCAATAGCACAGTCATAGGGACAGTGAGGAGGCAGACCACAGGCCAACCCCTTGCTGAATAACTCCTTCAGGTTGAGGTAACAAGCAGGGATGTTATCTAGCGAGTCAGGCTGAGGGCTCTCCACAGAGGTAGATGAGAGGGTGAGTTGAAGTTTCATGCAGTTCTGGAGACAGGAAGGAGACCACTGGAGAATGTCATGCTGTTACTAGGAAATCAGTGGATCATTTAGTTGGAGCCATGGGTAACCCAACATTAAGTCATGATGGTGAGGTAGGAGTGACGAGAAGAGAAATATGTTCAGAATGCATTGCTCCTACTTGAATCTCAAAGGGTGTTATGCACATTGAGACTAATCCCTCTCCTATGGGTCCCCCGTCGATGGCCTTGAGTTTGATCGGTCTCAAAAGTACGTGGATAGTCACATGGTACTTCTGAATGATTGGGCCATTTATAAAGTTTCTCTCTGCCCTCAAGTCTGTGGAAGCAGAGAGCATATGGGTTGAGTCTGGCAGATTTAACAACACTGGTACTTGGAAGGAATGTGAGTTATGGGAAGTGTCTGAATTCACCAGGTTTGTTGGACTGGAAGTTCTGCTTGGCTGATGGTCTTGCAGGGGTCGAGTAGGGCACTTGATCAGGTGGCCAGCCTCACCACAGTAAAAGCAGAGACCCTCTCACTTTCTTCTTTCTCTCTCTTTCGGACTGTTGTAGTAGTGCATGTGAAACCTCCATTGAAGTCACAGAGTTAGTGCTAGGAGAGGGAGCAGGAGGTAACTGTAATGAGGGTCATTTACAGAGGAGATGATCCAAATGTATGGACAGGTCAATAAGGGAGTCAAGAGAAAGGTGTTTGTTATGGCATGCCAGCTCACTGAATGCCTCTGGATGCATACCTTGGCAAAATGTGGTTTTCAAGGCTGATTCGTTCCAGCCACTGTCAGCAGCTAAGCTGCGGATATCCAGTGCATACTCCGTGACACACCTTTCTCCTTGATGGATCATTAATAAACTCTCTCCGACTTTGATCCCCTCTCCCTTGTGAAAAGCTCCAGAAAACAATTGTATGACTTGGTGTGTTTGCCCCCATGCCTTCATACCACGCTTGCCCACTGGAGAGCCTTCCCAGTGAGAAGACTGATGAACTGGGTGATCTTATGCTCATCAGTTACTCCTGTGAGAGACAAAAAAATACAAGGAACATTGCAGAAGAAATCCCTTATTCCTGGAAGCTTTCTCAGAAAATTTCTCTGGCAGAAGAATGCTTCGGAACACACTGGATGGAGAGGAGGGCGTGTAAGGACGGCCTGCAACACCACAGCAGTTAGTTGCAACATCCTAGTGTTGAGATTACTGATCATCTGCTGGTGTTCTAACAGATGCCCTTGTGCATGGATTGCAGTCTGCTTAGCCTCCTCTACTGCATCTATTGCTGGTGAAGTATCCTGTCAAAGCACAGGCACTTATGGATGCAGGTGCAGGGGAGAGCATGTATGGTGCAAACTGCAGCTGTAGCCAAATTATGAGACAAAAATCATAGTCAGGAAATGGGTGAAGGTCGATCAACCAGTAAACAGGGTAATGCAGGAGAAATGAGGAGACGAGGTTGAAAAGTAACGAGAACAGTGGTCTTTATCAGGAAAACAAACAGCTCGGTATCATCAGGTACGGGACACAGAATACTTCACGACGTATGTTTGTAACTGCTGAGCTTATATAGGGAAGGTGATTGTGGGATAATTGGAGACAGGTGATGAAGTTAATACTCTGGTGATGGGGGGGTGCTGTGAATCTTGGGAATTGTAGTCTGGAGCGGCCATGTTTGGAGGCTGCACTGAACTCCGGTTTTCCATGCTATTAGTGACACATACGAGTGAGCAGTTACTATAGAAACTATAACATATTAGAACAAATGCATTAATATAAACCTATATTATATTAATAAAATCCTAAATTACAGCTAATGCCAGAACTGCTGTTATAAAAGTCAGTTAACATGTTCTAAATAATCAGATTTGAGACTTTAGTGCGATGATAAAAACCCTATTAATACAAGCAACATGTGACTCATGTTGAAGGATACTTCAAATCCATTTTTACTGTTAATTTCTGCATAAAATTTACAATCTTATTTGTGTGTCCAACATTTCCATTTGGCAACTATTTGGCATTTATCACACATTCATAACAGCAGCCAAGTAGTTAGAAGCCTTTGGCCAGGCACAATGCTCATTGCCAGCTAAGAAGCAAAAGCTTCCTCAGATCAGTTAACATAATATGGAGTTTCCTTCACACTTACCCTGGGCTAGCTCTTTGGGAGTTTTAGGGAAGGGATAAAATATACTGCCGTGTAAATTAATGAACTTTTTTTTTTTGGGGGGGGTGCTTAATGTATGACTAGGGGTTATCTGGGGAAAAGGTCTTTTAGTTGAAAATGCAGATAAAAACACTCTCCCAAGTAAAATCATGGCAAAAAAATCACTTGAGATGTACATCTTGCAGAAATAATGAGATGTTTTGAGTACAGACCATCAATAAGTGGTCTCGGGACCGATCTCAAATACTACAATACTAGCTCCAATGCACCATTTAGTAGAAGAGACCCTTCAAAGCTGAGATCAATCTATATATAACACCAGTCAACAGTTTGAACACACCAAACTGTTGATACTCATTCATACAGTCGGGCAAAAAAGTATTTAGTCAGTCACCAATTGTGCAAGTTCTCCCACTTAAAAAGATGAGAGAGGCCTGTAATTTTC
>JAOEHH010000022.1:25796153-25806329 GCA_025447875.1 Notarius cookei | reverse complement strand
TTTATTCCCATTTATGCAGCATACAAGAGTCAAGGATGGAGATACTATCCACTCAGCAATTTATTTAAAAATAAAGGCTCTGTGTATCTCCTTTAAGAACTTTCTGGTACAAATTTTCTGTGGAATTTATGCTTCCTTCAGTGATAGAAAGTCACTCAGGTCCCCATGCCATCATACTGCCACTGCCATGTTTTACTCTACTAGGTATAGCATTCTTACAGTTGCTGTACTTGCTTTATGACAGATATACAGAGATTTGCACCCTTCAAAATGTTTCAATTTTGGCTCATCTGTCCATGGAACATTGTCCCAAAAGTTTTGAGCATCAACCAGAACAATAGTCTCCAGAGTTCAATCAAAATGGTTCTGTGTTTTTTGTTGAGAGGTGAAAGAAATCTGGAGATGAGGAGAATAGTCAGACAGGTATGAGCTGACAGAAAGGCTACCATAATGCTTTAGAACCATGGAGAGCAGAAAAGCATCTCATAATGCACAACACATCAAACCTTGAGGTGGATGGGCTACAACAGCTAAAAACCACAATGGGTTCTGCATAAACTCTATAGACAACTGAAAATCTGAGATAAACAGTTCCAGCCTGACAAGATTCTGAAGCGTGTAGCAAGAAACATATACAAAAAAGATAGCAGATGACCTGTGGCCCTGTGAATTTCATTATTGTACACATGACATGTAAATGATGGACAATATCCCAAAATATACAACTCTAAAAATGTGAAATTTTACTTTGGTTTTGAATATATATTGTGTTTAATTCCATTAAGAAGACAGATAAATGATTAGTAGTGTACTGTTTTCCTCCACATTAAGTTCAGTCGTGTGTATTGGGTCAACTTTCATTTGGTATGCATGGACCTTTGTACCCCAATCAGTACTATGGATGAAATTATGCAACAAGAAATTTGGAATAATCAGACACTGATTGCATCGGCACTCCCCAGCAAATCCCTTGGGGCAGATGCATGCATAATCCCCCAGTAGGTCAACACAGGTGGAATTATTAATGCAGAAACCAGAGTCAAGGTTGTGTTTCTTTTTCCCCAGATATCAACACTGAAACTTGTGTTCCATTAACAAAAAAAAAAAAAATCTTCCAAGCAGAAGAAAACAATTGTTTTATGGTACAGTTATGTAAAGTAGTTTCAGAATTAGCTGTTATGATCTTTTGCTGGCTCTTGGTTATTAAATGTAAAGATTTAGTTTTAACTTATTCTTTAAAATATGTTATGTGAAGAAGTGTCACAATGTTATGCTCCCATAAATGTATCCCAGCACTTGGTCATGCAACAAAATGACTATCATTAGCTCTGTCACGGGTGATGATAGCTACAGGAGTGCCGTGACTAATGCCAGGCTATCAGTGTCATTGGAGCAGGACAAATTTTCATTGTTTCTCAAGCTGACCAAGGAACCAATTTCCCACTCTTGCCATGTCATAAAATTTGACAATTATCATGACTTCATTAATAATGCATAACAGCCCTCGTCTGCAATCAAGCCTTAATCAGCATTATGTCTTGCAGGTAGAGGCATTGGTCGAGCCAAGAAATTACTGGCTAATGGCAAGGATTTATTTTCTCCTCTCAATTTAATGATGTAAATGACTTAAGGTAAATTACACTGTGGTCTGTGTATTGCAATGAGTGTGGGTTAAGTAGCAGGACAGCTTTATCAGATGACATTAACAAATGCAGATCAGTAACGTGCTTATATGCTAAGAATATTACTAATCTGAGTTATTAATATTTGTACATTAATAAAAATCCAGACTACCCAAAGTGGTTAAATAACAGGAAAAAACTAATCTCTACTATCTCTACTTAATTGAGAATGCAGAATTTTATAATAAGTAATGGAAGGCTCTGTTAGTAATATGCAGTGTAATGTTTAAGTCCCCCAAAAAATTTCAGCTACTGTATTGCTTTAATTTCCATAGCAATATGTATCAGGGGTTCAAAAGGAAAGAGCAGACAGTTGGACATGACAATCATTTCACATCAATGTTGATTTATCTCACAGAGCAGGCCATCAAAGGCTGCAAACACTGAACTGGATCATTATCGGTGGCCCTTTTGCAATATGAATCCCACAACTAATTAGGATTTGTATGACCTTGTTTTCTATACAAAATCAGCTTGACAGTGCAATTATTGGTTCAGAGAACTACGTGGGCACACGTGCCCTTTGCATACTGAATCATTTAATCATGTTTAATTAAGGACAGACCAGTCCTGCCTGCTCTCATCTTTGCCTATAGAAAGGTGACAAGTTGAGCCAAGGAGAGATAAAAGACAGAAAGGAGGAGACATGTACACAAACAAATATACACACAAACCTTTTTAGGCTAAGACTGATGTTCACTACCTGTCAAACAGTCAGTCTAATGACTACAATAATATTTTTTTTTTGACAAAATCAATAAAGTGTGTTCATAGTTATTTACAATGTGAATCCCTTGACCAGTAGCCACCCACACTGAAGCACTGGTGCTTCATCAACTCTGCATTTGACCAGACAAATGGTACACTCAACCAAGGTCAGCACAAATAATCTCACACTGTCATCAATTGCTCTCACTTTATTAATTGACAAGAAAGGCTCGTGGCTGAGAACAGCCAATGCACATAATCCATGCACCAACAATAACACTGGACATTTTCAGTACTGTCTCAACAATAAAGTGAACACCAAAGCAAAAGCTGTGTGTTAGACTCATTTTAGGGCACATTTAATGAGATGCATCAGAAAGGTTTATTTGTGTAAATTAGTTAGAATTATTATGATAATGGTCATTAAAAGTACTAATTTAAGGATGATTTCTCATCTATTAGTCAGATTACTGACTCCAAATCACAAAGCAAACGATACTTTGTAGTTAATTTAAAATAATTTATATAATAATTCCCTGAGGTAGGATAATGAGGGACTGGGCACAGGCATGACAATTCAAGGTGTGCTTTTATTTTTACTGCTCAGTTTTCAGTGGCAAACACACAAATTGGAGAACACAGCTCACTCTCTCGTTACTGGAAAGACACATAGAGATGCGCGTTAGTGGACAGCCAGTAATTAGATACAGGTGTAACTCGTTACATGTTACCTGCTGGTTCAATCTAACTCCTCGCCATTTACAGCCAATGCTTGACCACACCCTCGCTGCCACATGCCCCCACCGCCCGACTCAGGACAGGGAGCCGTCCGGCCTGCAGCTGCCCCCTCCCAGCAGGGGAGGAAATCTGCCACCATGATCTACGCCCCTGGCCTGTGGACCACCTCAAATTTAAAGGGCTGAAGGGCCAGATACCCACAGGTGATCCACATGTTGGAATATTTCATGCAGTGGAGCCACTGGAGCGATGCATGGCCAGAACAGAAGGTGAAAGGACATCCTAGCAGGTAGTACTGGAGAATGAGGACTGTCCGCTTGATGACCAAACACTCCTCCTCTATGGTGCTAGACTTTGACTCTCACATTAAGAGCTTGCAGCTGATGTACAGCACTGGGTGTTCCTCCCCTTCTACCACCTGGGATAAAACTGCCCCAGCAAGAAAAGTCAGGAGAATGCAACAGTGGGCCAGCACACCAAACTGCTTTAACTTGAGAAAAAGCCCGTTCACATGGTTCTGACCACTGGACCAGATCTGGTGCCCCCTTTTTAGTGAGGTCAGTCAGTGGGCTGGTGACATCCGAAAAATTAGGCATGAACCGCCAATAATAGCCAGCCAGCCCCAGGAACTGCCTCACCCACTTTTTGGTCTTAGATCTTGGGCAGGCCACAATTGATGCAGTCTTATCAATTTGGGGAGGCACCTACCCATGACCCAAGTGGAAGCCCAGATATCATACTTCCACCCATCCAATTGCACACTTTTTCATGTTTGCTGTGAACCCTGCATGCCTCAACAACATGAGGACAGCCCTTAGATGTTATAAATGCTGCTGACAATCATGACTATCAATAGCAATGCCATCTAAATAGGCAGCGGCATATGCATTGTGAGGATGAAGGATTCAGTCCATGAGACACTGAAAACTCGCTGGGGCCCCAAACAACCTGAAAGGAAGGGTGACAAATTGGTGTAAACCAGAGTGGAAAAAGCTATTTTCTTGTGAGATAATGGAGTCAAGGGGATCTGCCAATGTCCCTTTGTTAAATCCAGTGTCGAATAAAAGTGAGCCATGTCTAACCAATCGAACAGTTCATCAATGCAAGGCATTGGATATGCATCAAATTTAGACACTGCATTGACTGTTCAATAGTCCACACAGAACTGGACTGACCCATCAGTCTTGGGAACCAAGACCACTGGGTTGCTCTAGTCGCTGTGCAACTCCTCAATTACTCCCATCTCAAGCATAGCCTTGAGTTCATCCTGAACCACATTTTCCTTGTGCTCAGGGAGCCGATACGGGCAGCTGCACACCACCATACCCTGGGAAGTCTCTATATGGTGCTTTACGAGGTCAGTGGGACCAGGGAGAGCCAAAAACACATTGCAGAATTCCTCCTGCAACCTGATAACCTGTGCTCTCTGAGACAGCAAGACATTGTCTCCACAGGGGACTGGGGTGAATTGGACCACAGCTTTTGGACATGCTTCTGGTCCCAGCTTCACCCTCTTCAGAATGACCATCACCAGAGCCACAGGAACCTCCTTTCTCCATGGCTTCAGGAGATTGAGGTGGTAAATTTGACATACATCACCTCTATCTGTGCACCTGACCTCATAGTTGACTTCCTCAATTCGCTGTGTGACCTCAAAGGGCCCTTACCACTTGTTAATTTTGAACTCGATGTGGGCAGTAAAATGAGAACTTTGTCTCCTGGTGCAAATTCTCCTAGCCATGTCCCTCTGTTGTACAGGTGGGATTGACGTTCTTGCACCTGTAGTAAAATTCTCCTGGGTTATATGACCCAGTGTGTGGAGTTTTGATCTCAGGTCAAGAACATACTCAATTTCATTTTTGCTTTGAGAAGGTCCCTCCTCCCAATTTGAGAAGGTACCTCTCAGACACCACGGGGCTTGCGCCCATGCAGCAGTTCAAACAGGAAAAACCTGGTGGAGGCTTGGGGGACTTCACTCACTGCAAACAACAGAGGGTCTAGCCACTTAACCCAGTTTATTGCCACTTAACCCAATTTCTCCATGAATTAACTTACAAATTTATGTTTTTAAGTGTTCGATTAAATCATTCGACCAGCCCGTCTGTCTGCAGATGGTAAACACTGGCATGAATCGATTTAATTCCCAATAATTCCTGCAGTTCACATAGTGTGCATGATAAAGTAATGCCTTGATCAGTCAGGATTTCTTTCGGAATCTTGACTCAGGAGATAATGCAGAAGAGTGCCTCTGCAACTCTACATACAGAGATATTGCAAGGAGGCACTGCTTCTGGGTATCATGTTGCATAATCCTCTAACACAAAGTAGTACTCGCAGGCAGATCAGTCTAATGGCCTGACGAGATCCATGCCAACTCTTTTGAAGGGGATCTCAATTAATGATAATGGGCACAATGGTGCTTTTGGCATGGCTGCTGGGCTTACCAGCTGGCATTTGCGACAAGCCACACACCACCTGCAGACATCAGCATGAATCCTTGGTCAGTAGAAACATCCCATGAGACGATTTAGTGTTTTGTCCTGACCCAGGTGCCCCAGTCATAGGATTATGATGAGCCACATAGAATAAAAGTTCCCTATGGGGTGCAGGCGGTGTGGGACACCACCTGCACTCATATCTATGGCACAGTGTTCGGAGCGATGTTGCCCGGTAGTGTCACGGTGGCTGTGTAGGCAGTGTGGGACATACCTTTATGCACCTTTTGGTGGAATTGTTGGCAGCTACACCACCGGAATTACATCCTGACCCTCTTTGGTGGGCTTTTTTCCCCTGTTTTGTAATTGTAAAGCAACCTTGGGTGTGAGAAAGGTGCAATAAAAGTTCATAAAAAATAATAATAAATTATTATTATCATCACTATATTATTATTATTATTGCTGTTTGGGACGAATAGCTGTGTCATCTCTTCTTTAGTCAGAGTGTCCTGCGTCACTTGATATAACCTATCCTTAATAATAGAAAAATACAGAAAGGAAAGTGCAACATTAGGCTGGAGGTGCCAAACATTAATTACTCTCACTTGGTCAGAAGCATGCCTCAGAGACTCATCATGCATGTGCTCCAGCAGGAAATCCCCTGAGGGATTTTTCAGAGAGAGAGGAGGTGTGGGGCCCTCCCTACTCTCTGTCATCAGCCCCGGGACTGCCTCTCTAGTCAATGATGCCATGGGATTCCCCCATGGTGTGCTAATGCAGGACCCATCCACTATGAACTGTTTTATTAATGTTTTAAATCCTGGCCAATCTGTTCTCAGCATAAATGGATGGGTGAGGATCAGGCTAACCACTGCCCCACACTATGTATTTCACCCTGGACATGAATAGTGATGGGCATTAGCAGATATGTGTGAACATCTCCATGTATATGCCTCACCTTCACCAACTGTGCATTTCCCAGTATCCCACTTTGAATCAGGCTTTGGAGGTCTGATTACAACCAGAATCCACCAAAGCCTGATGTGTACCCCCTTGGATACTCACAGAGACTCTGTACATTCCTGTTCGAAAGGGGGAAGCCCACAGCATGTCAGAAATGCAAATCAGAATCCTCACCCCTTTGCGGAAGTGCTGATTCCAGGAAATCCCAGCCTTCGTACTGTGCCGGCAGACCTGCCCGGCCTTTCTCCAAATTTTGGTGGGCATGGATGGGTTCACCTGTAGAGGGGGGGTGAGTGGCAGCACAGACACAGAAGGAGAAAGGGGTGAGGAGACATGAGGACAGACATGAGTGTAGGGAGCAGGTATCAGGAGGAATTGGCCCTAGTCTCTGTGGGGCTGGGGTAGGGGAAGGAGGAAGAGAGGGAGAGAGAAAGAGAGAGAAAATAGCTGCAGGAGCACCTGCTCCTGGGAATGCCATCAGATGGTTGTGTGCCAGTCAGACTTCCTCCTCCAGCAATGCCATGTGGTGACACTGGATCCACATTGAGGTCTTGCTCGGCAGTTGGGTGACGAACTGCTCCAGCGTCACGTGATCTATGATGTTCTCCACCATGCACTTGCCTGCCAGCAGCCACCATCGGCAGGTGTCTCAGAGCTGCTGCATAAACGTAGGCATGGAACACCTGCCAATGTTCTTCGGGGCCATGGCTGACCAATTGCAGTATAGCCTGTTTCAGGTCTGGGTACTCCAGCATGCTGGTGGCCGGGACCTGCCAAGCTGTGAACTGTGCTTCCCCCAACAGGAGTGGCACAGGTGAGCTGCCCACTGTGAGTTTGGCCATGAGCTCACCTTTGCGACATGCTCGAACAGCTCGAGGAAGGTTTCTGTGTCATCCTGCAGCCCCATCTTGATCAGCTGAACAGGAACACAGGCCACAAGAGTAACTGGTGGAGTACCCACTGACTTGACCAAGCTCCGCACCACCTACCAGTCTTTCACCTGGGCCTCACACAGAGCCAGGAAATGCTTCCCCTGTTCATTGGACAGTGCAAGAAGCTCTTGGTGCTGGTGTTGGAGAATGATGGTGAGGGTCTGGAGGAGCTCCTGGACTGGTTTGGACTCAATGGCAGCATTTGTTCCTCAATTTCCAGGTTTCAGCACCAATTCTCTGAAGTTGGATAATGAGGGACTGGGAAGAAGCACGACAATTCAAGGTGCACTTTAATTTTTACTGCTCACTTTTCAGTGGCTAACACACAGGTACATACTGTAAGCAGGTTGCAGAACATAGCTCACCCTTTTGTTACTGGCTATGTGAAAGACACACAGAGACACATGTTAATAGGCAGCCAGTAATTATACACAGGTGTAACTTATCACATGTTACCTGCTGATTCAACCTGACTCCTCGCCATTCATGGCTGACTCTCGACCACACCCTCGCCACGATTTCATAAACCCAAAAGCAAAAAAAAGGGAAAAAAAAAAATCTGTGAAAGTCTTTTATTCATCGATCAGTAATGAAGTATTTAAACTAATCTACAGCAAGCACAAGTAGAAATCACAGAAGTCAATGAAGCAAAGAGAACATAGTCAGAGCTATATAAATAAGTTTAAACTTCAATACAAAAACTAGTTTAAAACTCAATGCAAACAAACCATGCGAGAGGTCATTTACAAGTCAAAGGCCAATGTTCTCACTAGCTCACTGCACTGAGGACATGAACACACCAGAGTTCGATTCAAACAGACTACAGCCGTCAAATGTGAAAACACCCATAAAATTAGAAATATATTAGGTTCACTTTGTCTAAAGGTTCTTTCAAAATGAGCTCACAAAACCATGCTTCAGTGTTTCCCTCTGGAGGCCCAGTGAAGACTTAGTAAGTTCCACCTGAGGTTACATTATTGATGAATTCCTACAAAACCATTCCACCATCTGAACTCCAACAGCTCTAAAGTTCATAAGTGACAATCTACACAGAAAGCCTGCAAGGTATTTGTGAAATGACTAATGTGAAGAAGTCTTACAGGGAGTTCCATTTCATTCAGTTTAAAATTTATAAAAACCAGACACAGTCCACTGTGTGGAGATACATGATGCATATTGTGCATAAGTGACTGATATGCAATAAACGCAGAGTGCTTATAATGAAACCACAAGGAGGATAATAATTCTTGGAATAGCACTTCTTTTGTTTATTATTATTATTATTTAGTTTGAAGAGATTTGTGTACACAGGATGGAATTTTAATTAGATGTGTGTCTCTTTCCTTTGATTTAAGCACATATTTCTTGCATAACTACATGCTCTCTTCATGTTACATTTGACAGCAAAGAATGAAAAATCTATTTCCTTTATCAGTTTCTATTGTCTAGCCCATATTTCTTTTGGGTTATGTTTAAAGGTGGCGGTCTCAACACTACTGAAAACCCCTTCTGGATGCTTCTAGCCAAGAAAAATCTGCAGCCTTGGAGAAAACTATATGCAGGTAATTTGCATAATCTCAGTGGAGTGCACAGAAAATGGATTTAAGCTTAAACTGTGTAAAATAATCTGAATACAGTTCCCTCCACGATTATTGCCACCCCTTGTAAAGATGAGAAAAATGGTTAGGAAAAAAATCCACCTTTTGGTGAAGTAGTTTCATCTAAAACTGAAAAAAAATCCACACTTTAGTTGAAATTAAATTTATTGAGAGGAGAAACAAATCCTTCCTCAAGAATAATTATTTTTTAAAAAGTACCATTATTATTGGCACCCCTGAAAATTATAGTGAACACAATGTAACTGAAGCATGTTTTCCATTTAAATTGTACAATTTTGAGTTGATTGACTTGTGTAGCAACTTTCAAGATGTAATCCATGACTTCCTGATTATATGGGGTACAAATATGAGGTGACACAGAGGTCAAAATCCCTTAGTCATCCATCAACATGGGAAAGTTAAGGGAACACAAACCAAATGAAAGACAAGTGTGTTGACCTTTATAAGTCAGTAAATGGTAATATGAAATAGCTACTCGCCTGAAAAGCACATGTGTACTGCTAGGGCAATAATAAAAAATTGGAACTGTTAGAAACTTGCCTGGAAGAGGACCCAAGTTTATTTTGTCCCCACATACATTGAGGAGGATGGTAAGATGCATTTAAAAAAAAATCCCCAAGCATAACTGTTGGTGAATTACAAGAGAAAGTAAAATCTTTGGGTTTCCAAATACCATAAATCTACATCAATCAAATCAATTGTTTGCTAAACTTACTTACATGGCACAACATCAAACCACATATCAGCAATAGCCAGTAATTACAATTTCATTTACAACTTTCCAAATAGGACTTAGATCAAGTTTCTCCTGCTTTTCCTGTCTCTGTCTACATGCTATATGGTCTGCCGACCTCTGGGTCATAACCCACTTCTTTTGGTTTGTTTTTGTCTCTTTTGGTTGGATTCCACATGTCTAGTGGTGGACCAGGTTTATAAACATAAAGATTATCAATTTTAAGCTGATTCCGAATAGGTGAAATAATAGTGTTCATAAATGAAAATCCTCTCTCACATTCTGCTGTGGGGCGGCACGGTGGTGTAGTGGTTAGCGCTGTCGCCTCACAGCAAGAAGGTCCGGGTTCGAGCCCCGTGGCCGGCG
>JAOEHH010000022.1:24814948-24825112 GCA_025447875.1 Notarius cookei | reverse complement strand
ACTCCGTATTGTAGCTTGATAAAGGTTTTCCAAAGTAATCCCGAGCCCATGTGGTTCTATCAGCTGTAGATGAATGACGGTTCTTGATGTAGTGCCATCTGAGGGATTGGCGATCACGGAGGTTCAGATTAGGCTTGAGCCCTTTACCCACCGAAATTACTCCAGATTCCTTGAATCATTTAATGACATCATGCACCGTAGAGGGTCAAATATCCAAATCCCTTCCTATCTTTCTTTGAGGAACATTGTTTTTAAACATTTCAATAGTTTTCTCATGCATTTGTTGACAAACTGGAGATCCTCAGCACATCTTTGCTCCTCAAAGACTCGGCCTTTCCTGGATACTGATTTTGTACCAAATTATGATTAGAGGTCACCTGTTGACATCACCTGTTTCACAACACATCATTATTTAATTGTTTTACCTCATTAGAAGCCCTGAATTGCCCCGCCCCAACTTTTTTTTGGAATGTGTTGCAAGACTGAAACACAGGAATCGATGGATATTAACAAATGAAGTGAAGTTGACCAACAAACCACGCAATATCTTGGGTTCATTCTACCTGCAATGAAATTCTGATACAAGTCAAAGAAAATTTAGAAATCACTACTTTTTTTTTTTGCATTTTCCATAACATCCCAACTTTTTTCTGATTTGTGGTTATACTTACCTTGTGTAACTTCAGTCCATCCAGCATGAGGCGCCACCTCCTGTATGGCCCTGCCCCCATGTGAGGCCATGCCCCCAGTGTGAGAGACTGCTGTAATAAACTTCGTGCGATATACTGACCCTTCACTCAGTGTTCAGCTCTGATAATTTTGCACTGAGCTCAGTTGCTCTGAGTTGCATACATTTTTACATCAGATTTTCTCAGTTTGTTTCTTTTTCTTCTTCTTCTTGTAATGGAGAAGGATGGCCGGCAATCATGGAAGTCTCCGACTCAGTTTTTACTGGCATGTGTGTCATATGCTGTTGGTTTGGGAAATGTGTGGAGGTTTCCTTATCTCTGCCAGATGCATGGAGGAGGTAAGACTGAAATGAACATTTAAATATTCATAATCACATTTATTTATTTCACACTTAAAAAATAATAAATACATAATTAAATATAAATAAGATATAACAGTGCAATTCATTAAAATGAATAGCATTAACAGTCATAATAAAGACAACGTGTCCCCACAATGAGAACAAAAACTTTGTGTTTTAAACAAAAAATTTCACTAAAATATTAAGACTTCCTACAGCATCGGAAGATCATATGAAAGTGTGTGTGGTTGTGTGTGTGTGTTACAGGAGGATTTCTGATCCCATACATCATCATGCTCTTTCTGGAGGGAATTCCTCTTTTCTATTTGGAGCTCGCTGTTGGACAGAAGATGCGTTTAGGCAGCATCGGCGCATTCACTTCCATCAGTCCCTACCTAGGAGGAGTGGGTAAGGGGTTCATTCCGCTCACTTCCCTCAGTCCCTACTTTAGGGTGAGGTGGGTGTGTTTTGCAGTAACTGTTTAAAGCATAATGTTTTATATTTTTTCTTCTCTCTATTGTAGGGTTTGCAAGTATGATCACATCTCTATATCTGTGTTTGTATTATAACATAATTAATGCCTGGAGCTTCTGGTACCTTTTCCACTCCTTTCAGGTTTTATTATTATTATTATTATTATTATTATTATTATTATTATTATTATTGTAGAAAGGCATTAGAGGCCATTGTTTTTAAAGTGTGTGTGTGTGTGTGTGTGTGTGTGTGTGTGTGTGTGTGTGTGTGCGTGCGCTCATGTGCAGGCTTCTTTGCCCTGGACTCAATGTCCACTGAACTTTAATCATACAGGATATTTAGAGGAATGTGAAGTTGCCACTCCAACGCAGTATTTCTTTTTCCGTGAGACATTGAACATTTCATCATCCATTGATGAGAGTGGTGTTGGTGTTCACACGGGATTGGCACTCTGCCTCCTCCTGTCCTGGAGTGTTGTCTACCTCTTCATCATCAGAGGAGTAAATTCTACTGGTAAAGTAAGGACCTCAAAGAGACACACTGTACTAAACCAGTGTATATAGCATCATTAGCATTTTTAGCATTTATATCATAAGGATTACCATCTCTAGCATTACCCCCATAATTAACATTAGCATCAATAGCATGTCTAGATAATGAACTTCCACGTATCAAAACAAGAATTTCTGCCAAAAATTTTTCCTCATATTAATGTGAAAGTTTTTTTTCAACTCAGCTACACGAAGAATGATCCCTAGCAATTTCGTTAATCAGATAATTAATCACTTCACAAAGAAGAAGATGCTTTTATTTATCACACATATATTACAATACAGTAAAATTATTTTCTTCATTTATCCCAATTTGTTAGGAAGTGCCTAAGTTTGGGCTTCTTAGTTCCAGTGAAAGGAAATTGTAATGCTGCAGTGTACAAGGAGTTTCTACATAATTGTGTTCTTCCAACTTTTGTAGTAACATTTTTGGGGGGGAACAGACATGGGTGTGCTGGTCAGGGTGACACATCACCTTGGCCCTGTAGTGTATGTAAAATGATTTGTTTGTTTTTAGGTGGTGTATTTCACTGCAACATTTCCGTACTTGGTTCTGATTGTGTATCTAATCCGTGGTGTCACTCTGCACGGAGCGCTAAATGGACTGAAATACATGTTCACTCCAAAGGTAGGATATTTAAGGCACAAACAACCCAGGTCCTGTTTACAAGGCTCCTAATGAAATGAATGAAATCCCTTCATCCCTCTGTCACTCATCGGTCTAGCACAGCCACATGCCCTGTTATAAAAGGATGTGTGCACACATTCTTTTTCTATTTTTACTTAAAATATTTCTTTCTTTTTCACTTGAATTTTGTTGGTTGCTATATTCAGTGGAAAAAGAGTTTACCTTGGTTTAATTTTTTTGCATCACAAAAACCTGTAATTTTAACAGGTGTTTGTAGACCTTTATATCCTATGTATGTATGTATGTATGTATGTATGTATGTATGTATGTATGTATGTATGTATGTATGTATGTATATCTTTGTGTGTAGCTGGAGCAGTTGGCGAATCCTCAGACATGGATTAATGCTGCTACTCAGATCTTCTTCTCTCTTGGTTTGGGTTTCGGTTCTCTCATTGCTTTTGCCAGTTATAATGATCACAATAACAACTTTGAGCGTCAGGCTATTGTTGTTGCCTTCATTAACAGCGGAACGTCAATTTTCGCCAGCATCGTTACCTTCTCCATCTACGGCTTCAAAGCCACATTCAACTACGAGAGCTGCTTAGAGAGGTGTGTGAATATGTCTGTGTGTTCGTATTCAGTCTTGGGTATAGAAATAAATATCTATGCCATAGATCAGTAGCATTGTTAACACTGTGTTACTAAACATTAACTCAGTTATAACAGTAAAGACAGAGTTTATGTTCTGGCATAAAGAGTAAAACAATAAACTAGGGCAATAAACTATGGTTAAAATTTTCAGTTTCTTAATTGCAGCTCACAGTAGAGCTTCTGACTGCGAATAATCTGTTTTCTGCTCCGGCAGAAGTGAAGGGGGGAAAAAGATGAAGTGCTCACTCTCAGACTGATGAGACCAGGCGGTGTCTACTCTT
The DNA here is from genome assembly GCA_025447875.1 of Notarius cookei. NCBI lineage: Eukaryota > Metazoa > Chordata > Actinopteri > Siluriformes > Ariidae > Notarius > Notarius cookei. Next base: position 24,821,494 of record JAOEHH010000022.1, on the reverse strand, counting down.
ATGCTAATGGTAGAGGGAGGTGTCTACTCTTATGCTAATGGGAGAGGGAGGTGTCTACTCTTATGCTAATAGGAGAGGGAGGTGTCTACTCTTATGCTAATGGGAGAGGGAGGTGTCTACTCTTATGCTAACAGAGAGGGAGATGTTTATGCTTATGCTGATGGTGGCAAACAATATTTGCTCTTATGCCGGTTGGAGTGGGCAATCAGTTATACAGCTTGTGGGATAAAAAATTTCCACGTTGATTAACATGGTTATTGCGACATGTTTAGTGTGTTCAGTTATTTATCTTCAGTAACTACTTTATCTTGTTCACAGAGTGACTAATTTTATTTACAACTCCAAATCAGAAAAAGTTGTGGAAAATGCAAATAAAAAAAGAAAGCAGTGATTTCTAAGTTTTCTTTGACTTGTATCAGAATCAGAATTTCATTGCAGACAGAATGAACCCAAGATGTTTCATATTTTGTAGGTCAACTTCATTTAATTTGTTGATATTCATCCATTCCTGCGTTTCAGGCCTGCAACACATTCCAAAAAAAGTTGGGACGGGGGGAAATTTAGGGCTAGTAATGAGGTAAAACAATTAAATAATGTGATGTGAAACAGGTGATGTCAACAGGCGACTGTAATCATGATTTGGTACATAATCAGTATTCAGGAAAGGCCGAGTCTTTGAGAAGTAACGATGGGCCGAGGATCTCCAGTTTGTCAACAAATGCATAAGAAAATTATTGAAATGTTTAAAAACAATGTTCCTTAAAGAAAGATATGAAGGGATTTGAATATTTCACCCTCTATGGTGCATAATATCATGAGACAATTCAAGGAATATGGAGGAACTTCAGTGCAAAAGTGACAAGGGCGCAAGCCTAAGCTGAACACCTGTGATCTCTGATCCCACAGACAGCACTGCATCAAGAACAGTCATTCATCTATAGGTTGTATTCAGTCACTGGACTTTTGTTTGCAAGTTTACTTCCAGTGAATGAAGTGGTGGTCTGGCAAACCAATTTGGCTGCTGTGATTAGAAGAGCTAGTGAAACTGTCTCCGTCTATTTTCTCAGTTTCAAGGCCAATGCATGGTCAAGATACATTCAGAAAGTTGCTCTTTGCAATTGATCAAAGAAGGATTTTTCCTATGAGTTGGAAAATTATCCATCCATTGAGTTTCCTGACATCTCAATCTACCTGGTACTTCAGACATCATTCTACATGGATGAAAACCTGGAAGAGCATGGAGGTGTACAACTTTTTAATATGTGGCTGGGTTAAAGATCTAGGGATCAAAACACTACAAGATAAAGCCTGTATCATTTATGCCCAGGTAAGTAGGAATTTGGGGGCTTTTTGTATGTGTCTGTGCAATGGTTGCAAGGACACTACAAGTTTTAGTATTGGGAGTAAACAAGCCACAACTGCTCGATTCTCAATCCTCCCTGCTCTTCTCTTCAGATAAATCATTCACAAAGATCCACAGAAACCCCTTTAAAGACCTGGGTATTGGTGAAACAGCACAAAGAATTTATCACAGCTCACTGTAACTGCATGGCTGGGGAAGCAGTTTTGTGCTGTTAACTTGTGAGGTCTGCTTTTGTGTTTATGTGGATCATCTCAATGATCTTATCTATCTAGTTCAGTGTAGGAGCCCAAGCTACATCATTGTCCTTGTAATGATTGCTAGGACATCCTGATAAATAAAGTGAAAACATACATGTTAGTTTACAACATGGTGACCATGATCAAACAGTAAACAAAAACACATCTGAGGACTTAAGTGTCTCCTGAACTTCAAAACATCATGAAATAACAGAAAATGGCAAAAAAGGTGATTTATGAATCCAAACAAAATAAATCAGAGGAATTTACAAACCTTTCACAAAGTGATCACTGCACACAAGTGTTCTTCGACTCAGCTCCCTTCCATCACAGTGAAAGGTTCAAGAGCCACCTTTCTCATCATCTTTTGGTAAAATCCTTTGCTCTTTCACCTTTCATCACTTCATGGGGAGCCTGTAAGAAACTTTTCAATTTCATGGTTTGATCGATTTGAACAGCGCAAAACAACACAAGTGTAGGGCATTTTAACGACTAGCAAGGCATCCCTACGATAGTAACACTATGTGAACAGTGAGGCTTAGCTGACCACCACTTCATGTCTTGCATATCTAATAAGGTGGATGTGACATCAGATGCAACCCACCTATAGCTGTTATAACCACATGGGTTCAGGATTACTTTGGCAAACCTTTGTCATGCACTACAATATGGAGATTGCATCTACAAATGCCGGTTAAAACTTTACTGTTCAAAAAAGAAAGCCTTATGTTAGCTGTGTTCAGAAGTGTTGTCAACTTCTCTGGGCTCAAAGGCATCTGGGATCACACAGTGGAAACGTATATTGTGGTCAGACAAATCAATATTCCAGGATTTATTTTGGAAGAAATGGACATCATGTGCTCCGGACCAAAGAAGAAAAGGACCATCCAGACTGTTACCAGTAACAAGTCCAAAAGCCAGAGTCTATCATTGTATGGGGTTGTGTCAGTGCCCTTGGCAAAGGTTACTTTCACTTCTGTAATGGTAGCATTAATGCAGAAAATTACATTAAGATTTTGGAGCAACATATTCTGCCTTCAAGATGACATCTTTTCCAGGGATGTTTCAATAAGACAATGCAAAACCACATTTTGGACACATTACAAAGCCATGGCTGCAGAAGAAGAGGGTGCCTGCATATCTTAAGACCTGTTTGCAGGAAGAACAGGACAAAGTAACACCTGAAACACCTGAACCTCATCACTTGGTGCCTTCAGTCCCTAAACATCTTTTAAGTGTTGTGAGAAGGAATGGCAACATTACAAAGTGGTAAAAGCTTTACCGTCCCAACTTTTATTGAAATGTGCTGCAAGAATCCAAACTGAAATGTGTTAATTTTGAAAAAAAATTTTTAATAAAATTAATGAGGTAAAACATCAAATAATGCACCATTGTTTTGAGTGCAATACAGGTCAAAGATTATTTACAATCATTGTTTTCAGTTTTAATTTCAACATATCGTCCCATCATTTTCTGATATGGGGTTGTATTTTAATATTGGCAAAGTGAGAGAAATTATAGCCACATTTGCCCAATAATCTCTTATTCATTCAATGATGCATATCATTATTACACATGATTTTTATGAATTAAATGTAGGGGAGAAGAAAAAAAACCCTAAAACTCTGAAAGCTTTTCACTGTATATCTTGGCGCCATAAAAAATGTCCATTTTACAAAATATATTAAAAAAGAATCTCAAGCCACTTAAAAGCTAACATATGAGACAAATTCATAACATAAATTTATAATGTTCAGCACGCTATAACTTTGCCTGCCATAATAGTGTGTGTGTGTGTGTGTGAGATTTTCAGGGCAAATATTCTGTTCTTCAATGTGGTATTCATATAAGGGTCAAATATAATTATTGGGACTAAAATGGATGGATTTTGTGAAAAATGGTGTAGCCCTGGCATATAACAAAAAGGAATAGTGCAATGGACATTACTGTTTTTTTTTTTTTATTGCTTATTATTGTGTGTGTGTGTGTGTATCTCAGCAAATGGCCAGTGGAACCCTTGGGGGCCATGGAGTGGGTGTTCAAAGTCGTGTGATGGAGGCTGGCAGAGGCGTGTACGGGTGTGCCAAGGCCTAGCTGTCACAGGGCAACAGTGTGAGGGCAGTGGAGAGGAGGTCCACAAATGCAGTGAGCAGCGTTGCCCAGGTAACTGTATAGACAACAAGCACCAGGAGTCAGATATGCCCACATAAACAAAGAGAAGGCTGAATGAAAGCAGAGTATAAAGATAATATTTGGCTTTTTGAAGAGCTATACAGTATCTGCAGTGGATTGTTACTTAAATGTAGAAAAGAAGCAATAAGGATTCATTCTTAAGCATATATAGAAATGTGTATTTGTACTTGCTTTGGAATGACTGCATTTGGCTGTATTACCACATAAGGTTTTCCATACAGTCACTGTCATGTCTGTAAACATCCATTTAAATGAAACCTTTCTGTCTGCTCTTGTGTAGCTCCCTATGAGATTTGTCCTGAGGACTATGCAGTTTCCATGTTGTGGAGGAGAACACCATCTGGAGAACTAGCCTTCAATAGATGTCCACCCAATGCCACAGGTATGGAGAAGTTTTATATTTGACACAATGGCAAGTTAAATCCCAAATCATGAAAGGGTACTGTAATGATGGAGGCTTTCGAATGATAATGCAGTAATTTAATTGAATTCAGTTATGCTCACCATGTATAAATCCCATGACGATCCTCGGGTAATTTTTTTTTTATCAGTTATGATCAGGACTTTAAATCCTGTCAAAGGAGTAAAATCATAGAAATTACCACAGAATTTCTCAAGACAAAAGCAAGTCCCTTTGTATCAAGTTCTTGCAAATGGCACTTTGGCAGGAAGAAAGAATGTGGGGAACCAAAGAACAATACACCAGGGATTAAACAGAGATCTAGGTGGTGGGGGATCCATTCGTCTTTCATGACTTCCAACAATAACAGTGCTGTTTAATTTATGTTCTGCATTTCAATTTATGGGCATGTTTTCACTATATATTTTTGGATATTTATGTGTTTATTTATTTGAACCATATTATGTGGTCTTGATTGGCCCTTTTCCCTATCGAACACATATGGCTTAGTCACTGATTCAGTATTCATGCCATTCCCACTCCTTGTAAGGTCTACAACAGATGAGCCATGAGTGACTGGGTTTCCAAGGCAAGTCAAGCATTTTCACAGCAGCACTCAAGAGTGTCCAGTGTATGCTTCTAGTAATCTTCTAGTAATGCAGCTCAGCCAGTGCAGATAGGCAATGACCAACTCTTCCTCCTTTTAGGCTATAAAGTGGCAGTTCTTTTCTCCTGATTGAATTAGTAGTCTTATTAATCTTATTTTAATTTATATATTGGTCTGCTTTCTTTCAAGTCATTCAATTCAAGTCAAGTTTATTGTCAAATGTTAAAGTCATTAATATGAATGACTTTTCATTAAATGTGTGGATATGTAATTGAAATAAACAGAGTATATTAGATTGCCACACAAAGATGTTGAAGTTTATTTTCAAGTTGTGAATGTATACTTTGAGTGAGCAAAGCGAAGGAATGATATATTTTTTAACATGAGAAGATAAATTTAATATCTTTGCACCACTGTGTAATGTTCTTTATATTATATAGACATCCACAAAAAAACATGCTTTTTTTTCAAGAATTTTAATTTTGAACCGGTTCACCATTTTGATAAGGCACGCCAAGTCAGCGGGAAGACATTGACGTCTTGGGAGTGAAGAGATCAGGAAATATGTCACTACTCTGGTCTGCAATGTATTTCCTATGAAAAATGCAAGATTTTCAACATGAGAAGATAAACTTCATATCTTCAAGCCAGCATGTGATTTTCTTTTAATTATATAGACATATTCATAAACAAAAAGTACCTAAATGTATCAACTAATTTTGATTTATCAAAACAATCAATTCATGAATTCAACAATTCATACTGAGAAATGTGTCATGGTTGCCATTCTTGATGTCCTGGATGTAGTTCATATGAAAAATACGTGTGGTGTATTTCCCAGTAAAACACTCATGTCCAAATAATTTATAAGCACTTTAAACATGACCATGGAATCCATATATGAAATTTAGTAGCACATTCAGTAAGTTTGTTATGTAATTGAAAGGGTTAGAGGCTGGATGCAAGTGCAGGAAGTTTATATTTAAAAATCATGGTCAAACAAGCAAGGTTCAGGCAATCAACAAACTTCTCATCAAAGGCAGGGACAGAGACGGAAACCAGAAAACAAGAACAGGGTCAATAACCAGAATAGCAAATACAAGAAAGGCTCAGTAAATGCAGGAAAACTGAACAAAGAGTTCACAAAACTACACTGGAGAACACTGGGTGTAAATGGACAACCTATTTAGGGACTAAACTGAAACAGGTGAACGTGATGGTGACACGGTTGGGGAAATAACCAATCACAAGACAAGGGAGGAGACTGAAAAAAACAAAACAAGCACCAATGTTAACAAAAACATAAACAAAGCCATGCAGAAATGCACACCATCATGCTGCAGTCTTTAACGTTAAACAAAACCCAAAAATAAATACTGTTTGCCAATCGCAGCAAGTGCCCTGATGTGCCCACTTACTGCATTTTTAAATCAAAAATAGAACTTTAACAATGATTTAGCAATTTTAATAGCTATGATATTGCTAAAAGTAAGCTTATCTGGATGCAGCCATTTGCACTGAAACTGGATATCTGTTTGTGACAGCAAACGTATGCCATTTCCCTTAGTAACACAGAGCCATCAAATAAAGGCATCTAATTCTTAAAAAAAAAACTCTCAGATGGGTTAAATGCAGAGAAAGAAATTCACTATACTTAATGTATATGTGATATACAACCCCGATTCCAAAAAAGTTGGGACAAAGTACAAATTGTAAATAAAAACGGAATGCAATGATGTGGAAGTTT
>JAOEHH010000022.1:24733930-24746607 GCA_025447875.1 Notarius cookei | reverse complement strand
CTAGCGTTTTGTATCGGCAAAAAGACATGCCCCGCGCACTGCCGTGTTAGCGCTTTCCGGTTGAAATCACAAAAAACGAATTTTCTCAAAACACATCCAATTGATGTGATTGTGGTAACAACTCAACGTGTGCACTCCCAATAATGCGAAAATAGACCTAGAAAGCATTTTACTCCGGAGTATTCCTTTAACCTATTCCTGAGTGATGGGTGTGTCAGGGTAAGAAGGGAAGCACATAAAGCGATGAATCCATTATGCATAGTGGCCACTGTAGAAGCCTCTGGAGGCAGTGTTATGGTCTGTGGTTGCTTCAGTTTGTCAGGTTGAGACTCAGCAATGTTACGGGGCAATAAAGTGACGTCAGCTGATGACCTGAATGTACTAAATGACCATGTCATCAGATCAATGGATTTTTTTCTTCCCTGATGGCACGGGCATAAAATTTGGGCTCAGATTGTGAAAGAGTGGTTCAGGAAGCATGAGGAATCATTTTCACACATGAATCAGCCACCACAGAATCCCAACCTTAACCCCATTGAGAATTTTTGGGATGTGCTAGAGAAGACTTTACGCAATGGTTCAACTCTTCCATCCTCAACCCAAGATCTCAGTGAAAAATTAATACAATTCTGGCCTGAAATAAATGTTGTGACATTGCATACGGTTATCAAAAGAATACCACGGTGAATACATGCTGTAATCAAAGTTAAAGGTCGGCCACCCAAATATTAGAGTGCGCAACTTTTTTTTTTTGGCAGGGCAGCGTACATTGGAAGGATGTGATCTGATTGAAGAAGAAAGTTTATATGCACAAACATGTGAACATAAAGATGCATCTACAGGTGTCTCAGACCCATGCAGAGAGACTCAGTTCTGTTATTCTCTGCAATGAAGGTCCATCACAAAATATTAATTGCAAGAAATTCATGAATTTTAATTGTATTTGTAGGAAAAATTGCACACCATAAATAAAAATACAACTTTGTGTTTGAATAAAAAAAATTAAATACAACTATGCATATGTTAATTTTTACTCATTCAGTGCCAGTATCTTTTGGAGGGCATTGTATGTGATGTAATATAATCCTGTGGTAGACTATAGACTCCACATTTGTGGAGGTAATTAGACTATTCTATTTTGGGTTTGATTTATGTACTTTTTATCTTCTTTTAGAGAAGGAATGAACCCCTTATGTCATTGAAGCTTCTCTGAATCATGTCACCCAGGATCTCCTCTCATCATTTAAAGCTGTCTGTTGCGCCACACAATATGCCCCGAGATTAACCATCTCTCTCTCACTCACATGCGCGCTCGCGCGCACACACACACACACGAAGTGCATTTTATGGCCCCTGTGTTTTTATGCCTGCTGTTAAACTATTTAGCTATGCCTCAGTGCTAGCTCCTTTTATACACAGCAGGCTGAGCCTGTTGTGCCTATGGCTCTTTGTAGTAGTCTTGTTTTCTGGCTCCAGGTGAAAATACCCAAGACTGGTTACACTAGTAACCACCTGCAATCAGTTTCCTGGATGCCCATCACTGGTTAATATTGTTGAAACAAGACCTTTTGCTTGTATACAAGTTTTTATTTCTATTTGGCTTTTATTTTCATTTTTGTTTTGGCTGTTGCATGGTTGTTGCTATTTAAATGATCCTTAGTACATCACCTTTGCTTTCCTGTTTTCTGCACAATACAACGTACAGTATATACAATAAACTTTGTATAAACAGACAAATACAGTCAGCTGTCAAGAGCATAATCTCGGGGCACATATTTAAACATTGTGGTTTACATATTTTGAGACTGTGTTTGCCATGAGTTAGTAAATCCAAGACAAAAATAACAAACAGTTGTAATTATAATATTGGCGACAAGTACATAAATCAATAGAAACACTTTTTTAATTACTTTCAGATAATTGTTTGACAATTGTTGATACATGATGAAAACATATCTATCACAGTATAGAAGAGTATAGGTATTATGTTATGTCCATACCTGAATGTTATGTCAGGTTCAAATAAGTGATCAAGCATCTTCACATCCACAAAACTGTGCCTGTTTTCATGTCTCGCCCCAACCCATTGACAGTCTTGTACTTTATGCCCAAGTTATCTCCTCGTTGACATGGATAATCTAACCTAAACTTGTACCTATGAACTGTAATGATAAAGACTGAACTGGGCTCATCGAAGGACTTATTTACAATACACACATACTGAAAATCCTTTCCACACACTGCACTGTTTAACTTTATATGTTGAGAGAAGTGATTTACAAGCCCTCTATCTGTTGTTACCCAGAAGATGATGGGTTCCCTCTTATTTTTTCCCTCTTGATAGTCTGGTTCCTCTCAATGTTTTTTCCTCATGTTGTCTCAGTTTTTCCTTGTCACCATCACCTCTGGCTTCCACATTAGTGAACTAAATGTAATCTTCTTTTTGATTATGTGCACTATAAGGTCAAACGTACATTTGATTATTACACTCATATGTGTCTTTTGAACATCCCATTCCAGATTTAGTGTATTAATATAGAGTTGGTCTCATCACTGCTACAACAGCCTTCACAAGGAAGGCTTTCCACTAGGTTTTGGAACTTGTCTGTGAAGATTTCTGCACATTCAGGCATAAGAAAATTAGTAAGGTCAGGCACTGATATCAGGTGAGAAGGCCTGGTGCACAGTTGACATTCCAGTTTATCCCAAAGGTATTCAATAGGATTGAGATTAGGGCTCTCTGCAGGCCACATGAGCACTTCCAAACCAACCTTGGCAAACCATGCCTTCATAGACCTTGCTTTGTGTATGCCATGGGCATTGTTATGCTGGACCATGTTTGGGCCCTTTTGTTCCATTGAATGAATCTTAAAGCTCCAGCATACAAATAAATTGTAGACAATTGTGCGCTTTCAACTTTGTAGCAACAGTTTGTGGAAGACCCACATATGGGTGTGATGGTCAGGTGTCCACATACTTTTGACCATATGGTGTACATTGTTAAAAGTGTTATCTAAATAAAATTGAACTTAACTAAATCAATCCCCTGTATTCAGCTGGGATAATATTAACACTAACAATACTGAATAAAAAGAACAGGAGCAGAGACTGAATAGGCTTTGTGCAGAGTTGAACTGGATGGAACCTTTTCTTGAAGTGCTGTGTGTTTCAGTTTCATAGAGTATTCTTCCTGATGTAAAAGTTTGGGTAGATCCTTAACTAATGGGGAGGAATGAGTTATATGAATTATATTTGAAATTTATTTGCCTGAGTGATGTACTTTGTATTTACAAATCCCATTTCCAGAAAAGTTGGGATATTTTCCAAAATGCAATAAGAACAAAAAAATTTTTGATGTGTTAATTCACATGAACCTTTCTTTAACTGGCAAAAAGTATAAAGAAAAATATTTTCAATAGATTGACTGACCAACGTAATTATATTTAGTAAATATAAATGAAGTTAGAATTTGATGCCTGCAACACAAAAAAATTGGGACAGAGGCATTATTACCACTGTGTTACATCACCTTTCTTTTTAATAACAAATTTTAATCACATGAGAACTGAGTATATTAATTGTTGAAATTTTGCAATTGGAATTGTCCATTCTTGCTTGATACAAGACTTCAGCTACTTAACAGTCTGTGGTCACCATTGTCTCCTCTTCATGATGCACCATACATTCACAACAGGAGACAGATCTGGATTGGCAGCAGGCCAGTCAAGCACACGCACTCTGTGTCTATAAATCCATGCTGTTATAGCCCATGTAGAATGAGGCCTGGCATTGTCCTGCTGAAATGAGCATGGACTTCTCAGGAAAAGACATCACCTTGATGGCTGCATGCTTCTAAAATCCCAAAATACACCTCTGCATCAATGGTACCATCACTCACATACAACTTACCCATGCTGTGGGCACTGTTGCACCCCATAGAATAACAGATGCTGGTTTTTTCACCTTTCTCTGATGACAAACTGAATGGTCGTGTTCATCTTTGGCATGGACAACTCCATGTCTGGTTTTCCTGAAAATAAGCTGAAATGTGGACTCATCTGACCACAGCAGACATTTCCACTGTCTTTCAGGCCATCTGAGATGAGTTCAGGCCCAGAGAAATCAGTAGTGATTTTGCATAGAATTTATGAATGGCTTCCTCCTTGTGTAATAGTTTCAGGTTGCATTTCTGGATGCAGTGGTGGACTGTGTTAAGTGACAACAGTTTTCTGAAGTACTCCCAAGCCCACATGGCTATATTTTCTACATTAGCATGATGGTTTCTGTGTCGCCTAAGGGCTTGAAGGTCACACACATTCAACCATGGTTTCCAACATTGCACTTTACTCACTGAGATGTCTAATAATTCCCTCAAACTTTTCACAGTATTATGAACTGTAGATTTTGAAATACCTAAATTCTCTGCAATCTTGCATTGAAAAATATTCTTTTTGAATTGACTAGCAATTGTCTCATGAATTTTGGCACAAAGGGATGAGCCACGACCCATCCTTGCTTGCAGAAACTGAGCCTTTGATGCATGCTCCTTTTATACCCAATCATGATACCCTCACCTGTTAACAATTAACATATTTATTGTAGAACCCTCGAAATTGGTGTTATTTGAATGTCATATAAACTTTTGTCTTATTTTGCCTCTGTCCCAACTTTTTTGAGTGTGTTGCAGGCATCAAATTCTAATTCTGTTTATATTTACAAAATACAATTTTGTCTGTAAAACTCATGAAATTTTTTTCTTTGTACTTTTGCCAGTTAAATAAAGGTTCACATGAATTAACAAATCAGATTTTTTTGTTTTTGTCTCATTTTGGAGTTTGCAGTTTCTGGTTGGAGTGTAGAGTGATTATCTTAGTCACTGTTATATCATTGATGCATTTGTTGATGTAGTTCATCTCCGTCATTGTACAGTATATTCGTGTAAGTCAGTCTAGTGGTTGTAGGTTGCTGCCTCTTGGAAAATATTCCAGTCTGTGGTTTCCAGGCAGTCTTGCAGAGCTGAGGTACTCCACGCTGACCACACTCTTTGTTTTCTGACTGGTTTCACCAGCTTCACCTTAGGTCTGGATGCAGACATTAGCATGATAGATATGTGGTCTGAGGAGCCAAGGTGGGGGAGAGGGAATGCCTTATATGCCTCCTTTAAGATGGTGTAGACCTTGTCCAGTATGTTGTTTCCTCTGGTCACAATGTTTATATGTTGACAACACTTCTGACAGTTATTTTTCTTTTTGTTGCCGTTTGGAAAATATCCCAACTTTTTTTTTTTTTTTTGGAAAGGGGGCTTATACATCAACTTCTTTATGCAATTAATATATTTTTCATTCATACATGCCTTCAATTTTTCCAATTATATTACATGAACTTGCAAATGTAACTGTTTGCAATTGTGTGACATTTTTAGTGACCTAATCATTAATAGCAAACTTGCTATCATTTGTAAATTTGTGATCTTTGAAATTTTCCCTAGTGGCCAGCATCCAGAGGCTCCCTGCAGTATCAGTGATGACTGATATTAATTTCCCCATGAAGGGACGAAAGGGTATGGTGGACTGGGCCAGAAACTCTGAGGACAAGGTGGTCATCCCTAAAGGCATTTTTATTCCCCAAAGTGCAGGTATGTGCTGCATGTGCATATATACAACAGTCATTCAGCTCCATCTTTGTTTTCTACCAGCTCACCAGTCCAAAGGCAAATTGTCGCACAATGCAAAGCTTCAACTTGAAGAAAATTATTTTTTGCATTACCCTTTCTTTTCTCATTGAAGTGAAAATTTTCAAAAGGCAAATTTTATTTTGTTTTACAAGTAAGTCAGTAGTTAAAATGTTGTAAGTGAAATCAATCATATACAGTATATTTTGCAAGAACAGCTAGGTTAGGGTTCTTGTTCATTGTTTTCTCTGTGAAGGGAAATGCTGGAAGATAGGGTGACTGAGGTCAACCTTTTCCTCATTCTAGTGTGAGTTTTACTAGAGTTTTATAGGCAACAGCAGTTTTGGAGTTCAGTGTCACAGCAGGTGCCTGGGCAAAGTTGGAAGCAGAGCAGTGACTTAGGTTGTGGAGTTTGGTAATTGCAAGTGGTATGGATGTTGGCTTAGGGCAGCAGCAAGGACTGTCATTTGTCTTCATCAATCTCTGTTTGGAGAAACACACAGGAGAAGCACTGTCAACTGAATACCTGAAACTACTCAACTCAGTGAATGCTAACTTTTGTATCTCCAGGTTGGTAGGGAGAGAGCAGCTAGTGCAATGATCTGATGCCAGACTGTGTCTTATACACCGTACCTGCCTCCTAGCAACATGTTGCCTGGCTGTCAATCATAGAACCGCTGTCTGGTGATAAACTAACAGTTATTTGGTTGTGGGACACAGTCGCCCATCACAGTGACAATATCTACCATGAAGGAAGATTTGTGATAAAGTCTAAGGTGATGGAACCATGGGTGTTGCAAGACTGGTAAGGGTAGGAGTTTTTTGTTTTAATTTCGATGATTATGGCTTATCACTCATGAAAATCAGAAATCCAGTTGTAAGGACAAGAAAAGTCAAAAGAAGCTACCCCCTACATATTTTATTTATTTCATTATTATTTTGTGATAATGTTGAGACAGTCAAAATGTGTTCTTCCATATACCTGTGTGGCTCACAGGATGATCTGTGCTGCTATTGTTTATACTGAGATGTATGAGTTGGGAGAGGTTGTTTCTCCATTGCACCACAAGGGGGAGTATGCGGCTAGGCACATTCATTGTGAGGTGTTGCGGTGAGCAAGACAAGAGACTGTATAAGACATATGGTGTAACAGTGCATCATGTCTGTATTTTGCAGGTGAGCAAGTATAAAATGGGTAATAAGTGGACACTTGCATAATATCAATGCAGAGGGTTGTAAAGAATGTGGAAAAGTTGTCTGTTTATGCCCACTGTGTATGTGTTATCATGTATTTGTTGTCAGCTATGTGAATTAGCCACCAACCTATTTGTTAGCAGCTAATGCTAATTGACTGGGACATATACGGACCCCGTGGTGCTAGAGTTGTGTGTTTTGTGTGCTTGTGCCCAACTGTAAATACAGTAAAATGGGACAGGAAACCACAGTAATACTTTGTGGAGCCTATCGTAATACATGTTAGATGTTAATTGTTTTGTAGAGTTTGAGTTTACATAAAGGCAGCAACACTCATTGTGATGTGGTGCACCAAGCAAGACAAGAGACTGTATAAGACATGCGGTGTAACATTACATTATGTCTGTATTTTGCAGCACATCAATAAACACATAGTCAAAAGCCACACTGAGTTTTGACTCCTCTTAATTCAAGTGTGCAACAAAATCTGGTAGTAGAGGATGGTTCAGTGGTACTACTGAGAGGCAGTATGAGGTTGCAGATTCAACACACAAGGCATGGAGTTGGAGCAACTGCAAGACTGGCTAAGTGAGATCCTGCTGCAGTTAAGATTTAACCAGCTACTAGAGCTGTGTTTGCAAGCTAAAATCTTCACTGAAAAACAGACAAAGAAGCATACGCTGATTAGCTCATTAAGCAAAGCAGTTGAAACAGCTATTGAAACTGAAGAAGAGGACACATTCCTGGTCCGCTTCACTGAAAGTGCTAAAGAAGTGAAAGAAAGCAATAACCAAACACAGGATGTTGAGGAGAGTGCTGTTGCATTGGCCAGCCTACAAGAACAGTACGCAACACTGCAGCTAAGCTTTCAGACAGCTTCAAACAAACTAGAGGAAGAAATGGTGAGACTAACAAACAAACTGACTTTCCAAGGTCTCAGCGAGCCCCAAGTCCACTGCTCCACCAGCAACCCAGCCACCTGAAGTGACCATACGCGGGGATTTAAAAATGAATGGACAGATTAGGGAATGGGGTCAGAGAGACAAACTTTCATACTCCAACTTTGGTTCATCAAATTGAAATGAGACTGAAAAGAAATCACAGTGAGGCAGAAATTATTGAAGCCATGGTCAAAGCCAGAAGCCCAAATCTAAGCTTCCGTGACATGTTGGAGATCAAAATGGACCTTATCTTCCCATGGCTTTGCATGATATTATAGGGGCACTACAAAGAGGACAGCTCCACTGATCTCTTTCATCAGCTGATAAATATTACCCAGGACAGCAATGAGTCCTAGGAAAACTTTCTATTCAAGGTGATAAAGCTGAAGGAGAGACTCCTAGTGTCATCTTGGGAACCAGGTGCCGACAAGCAGTGCAGTGCTGAATTGATACAAAAGAAGTTCTTGCGAGCTGTGGGTATTTGTTTGATCAGTGACCATGTGAAATATCAGATCAAGAGTTACCTGGATAACCCAGCAGTCACTGATGAGGTTCTAATTGCGAAGACAAATGAAGCAGCAAGCCTTGAGTGGGAGAGGCAACAAAAATTCAGGAAGAACAGCAGAGAACCAAAAGTGAGAGAAATTAAAGTCAAAGCACAATCAGCCCAGGAGGCAGCAATTGGTGCAGTGGGTGGGCAAGAATAGCCACCCTACACATCTACAAAAGCTAAAGCTATTAAAACACAACCAACAGTGACTCATAAAGAATCAGAGCTACTGGATATAATAAATCAACTAAAAGGAGAAATCACAGAAATAAAGGGAGTTATTCATTATTCACACAGATTTTCCCCTCCACATCATCGAAGTAGGAAATGGGGCTGCAGGGATTGTCGGGACAACAATAGAGGATAGCAGTGTGACGATTGCTTCAAATGTGGACAAAGTCCAGGGGATGCAGGACCTGAAGCAAGCCCGCAGACAGGTCAGAGTACATAGATATGTCAGCTAGCACTGTGACATCCCTTCCATTCCCACTTGTTACAGAACCTAAACAGAGTGACCAGCAACAAGATGTTTACAAGATTATCACTGACAGCATTAAACATTTGGAGACAAAAGCAGCAGCTAGCACACAAGACAAGAGAAACAAAACAGTCACCATCAGCCTCCTCTCCCCAAAGCAAAGGGCCCAGCTCCTGAGTCTGATTGGGAAGAAACATATCACCTACGTGTCAGATGGAGTGAAAACAAGAGCATTCTGGGAGACTGGATCAGAGGTATGTCTCATAAATGAAAAATGGGGACAAATGAACATGCCACATATTACAATTAGGAGCTTAACTGAGATCATTGGACCAGATATACTAGATGGGAGGGCAGTAAATCAGACACCAGTCCCTTTTTCTGGGTGGGTTGAAATTAAGTTCAGGTTGCCCACAGAAGAGACCACACAATTAGAGCTTCTAGTACCAGTTTTAGTAGCTCATGAAGGTAGAGTGGCAGAGGAGCCAATCATTGGCTTCAGTGTGATTGAATGCCTGTTAGAGATGGGAATAGAGCCACCATGTGTTGTGACAGAGGCTGTTAGCACAGCATTCTCCTTTGACTGTAAGAAAGCTGAAGTTTTCTTGAAAGGTCCTGCAGAGTTTGAGGTCAGTGGAAGAATGTTTTGGTGGGGCTGCAAGATTAGATATGATTACCTTATTTGGATGATAGCTTGGTTCAATCTCAGACATTTGAGGACCACTTAAATGATCTAAGGAAGGTCCAGCAGTGTTATGAGAGCCAGGGAGTCAGACTGACCCCCAGAAAATGTGAGCGCTTCAAACGTGAGGTCAGGTGAGATTCCTGGGGAGGCTTGTTACCAAGGACAGACACACCATGGACCCAGCAGACATTGCCCCATCCAGGCTTTAAAGCAAAGGAACCCCACGATGATTGGGGAAGTGGGGAAGTTGTTGGGATTCATGTCATAATGTCACAACTAAATTCCCAACTTTTCACGCTCTGTATGGCCACCTCTCTACAGAAAAGACAGTAAAAGGAAAACACACAAAAAGAAAACATGACAAAAGGGCACAAAACAAAGGGAGCAGTTACCATCATCACACCCAGTTGTGTGGTCAGCCGAATAAGTGCTCTATCAGGTAATTGACTTTCTTATTCAGCCCCCAGTTTTAGGTTACCCTGGGGCACTGCTTTATCAGAGACAAAGTGGAAAGCTGGTTGTTGTTGCGTATGGGTCCAGGACTCTAACTGTCCCTGAGAAAAACTAACACCTTCATTCAGGGAAGTTGGAGTTTCTTGCCCTGAAGTGAGCCATATGTGAGAGGTTTAGGGACTATCTCTACTATTCACAACCATTTATTGCCTACACCAACAATAACCCACTCACTATATGCTTACAATGGCCAAGCTGAATGCAACCACACACATGTAGATAATTGAACTTGCTGATTTCCAGTTTTCCATTAATTATCGACCTGGCAGAGCTAATGGGGATGCTGATGGTCTCTCACGCATGCCCTTGGATATGGAACAGTACATACAAACCTGTACAAAAGCAGTGACACTGGAAGTCATAAATAGTGTGACTCAGGTTCTGGCTGTTCAACTGCAAGGAGGTGAGCCCTGGCTGTGCCCTCTGACCATTTCAACAGGGATCAAATAGGAAAACAAGGAGATGAGAATGTCGGGGTGGAGATCCCAAAACCAGCTCTGAGAGAGGCACCAAAAGGGGATCCCATAATTGGAGAATTGGTATGTCATCCCAAATCACTGGCCAAAGGATGCAAAACAGGCCCGCAACAAGGAAATAGCTACCCTGGTAAGAGAAAGACAGAAACTGCACATTGATGATGAGGGTTTACTGTACAGGAAAACCACCAGCCAGTCACAGCTAGTCCTGCCTAAGAAATTCCATGAGTTTGTCTATAAAGAACTGCATGAAGAAATGCGTCATCTGGGAGCACAGTGAGTTTTGACCCTTATCCAGGACTGCTTTTATTGGCCTCACATGCAGAAGGATGTTGAGCATTACATCACATGGGTGTGCATCAATCTAAAAAAACAAGCGTTCCAATAAACCAACCCAAGCTCCCCTGAGCATCATCACCACAAGCTGGTTGCTACTGACTTCTTGCATTTGGAGAAGTGTAAAGGAGGGTATGAATTGTGGTGATGGACCACTTTATCCGGTTTGCTCAGGCCTACCCCTGCAGAAATAAAAGTGCCAAAACACCTGCTGTGAAGGTATATGGAGATTTTGTACTGAGATTTGGTTTTCCCAAAAAACTCCATCATGACCAAGGGAGGGAGTTTGAAAACAAACTGTTTGCTAAGCTTGGGGAATGCAGTGGAGTTAAGGGGTCCAGGACCTCACCATACCATCTCCAGGGGAATTTCCAGGCAGAAAGATTTAATAGGACACTGCTGGCCATGCTCAGAAACCTCCTGGAGATAGCTAAGGTAGATTGGAAAGTGTCTCTGGCAAAGGTGGTCCATGCTTATAATTGCACATGCAGTGAGGCCACGGCGTATACACCCTACTTCCTCTCATTTGGGAGAAACCCCATGCTTCCTATTGATCTGATGCTTGGGCTCACAGTAAAAGATCAAAGCTCATCCCACAGAAACTACGCTGAGAAGTGGAAGGCTTGTATGCTTACAAACTGGCCTCAGAGACGGCCTGTAAGGAGGGCAGACAATGGAAAACTTTCCATGACAGAAAAGCCCATGGTGCAGAGTTGTACCCTGGATGCAGAGTAATGGTCCCAAATCTCAAGGAAAAGGGAGGACCAGGGAAATTGAGATCAAGGAGGACCAAGTGTTTGTGGTGACACACAGAAAATATAAAGACAGTCCAGTATATGAGCTCAAACCAGAAAATGGGAAGGGGAGTACTCGAGTTATCCACAGGAACCTCCTGCTGCCATGTGACTTTTTGCTGGTGGAGAAAGTGAACTTGCTTGCAGAACCAAGGAAGAGAACACAGAAAAGCAAGCAGAGACACAAGCAGCAAGAGCACAGTTCAGAGGATGACTGGAGAGGAATCACAGGATTGTAAGCAGAAAACAGGGAACAGGGTGAACAACATCTGTGGACAGAGGCACCAGAGGTCGATCCAGAAAATGGAGCAGGGTAACAGAGAATCTCAACCATGAGGATGATGCAGAACACTAGGTGGATCAACAGGAAGAGGATACAGAGATACAAAAGAATGACATTGACATACAAGATGCTGAGCATGATCATCAGCCTGAGACAGCATGCAGTGACCAAGATGATGCTGACCAGTCACATGTCAGAGAAAAAATATCCTTTGAGAATGACAAAACAAAAGTTAAGGTTTACTTACCATAGGTTAGGGCTGCCTACTATGGCACATGAATAAGTAAAATGAATGAGCAGATTCATAAGCTAAATACTGTAGTAGAGTTGCTGTGATGGCAATAAGATTGAGATTTCCATTACTTTTCCATGAAGAGATCAAAAATATCCAAGTTGAGTAATGTTTGTAAACATAAGATACAGTTTTCAAGAATGAATACCAATAAGAATGACTGACTGATTTTTGTTGTTAAAAGAATTAGACAGTGTGGTAACCCACTATGAGTACTGCACCGTATGTTTATTCAAATAGGAGGTTATTACAACCCCGATTCCAAAAAAGTTGGGACAAAGTACAAATTGTAAAATTTGTTTCAAAATTTACAATTTGAAACAAATTCAAAAAAAAGTTTCAAAATTCCATATTTTATTCAGAATAGAACATAGATGACATAAAATATTTAAACTGAGAAAATGTATAATTTAAAGAGAAAAATTAGGTGATTTTAAATTTCATGACAACACCACATCTCAAAA
>JAOEHH010000022.1:24220602-24230844 GCA_025447875.1 Notarius cookei | reverse complement strand
CCTACATGGCATGTATCCCAATCACAAGCAAGTTATCACATTTTTGGACGTTTTCAAGAATTCAGCTGTTAAGACCGGCATTCACATAGAGCGTCACGTGGAAGATGGTCAAATGTCCTCACCAATAAACTTGTTTTGCATAGCTTCCAGGAGAGCCTGATGAGCATTGTCAGCCTGCATAGCTGTGGAGCACTCTCTAGCTAACATGGTGCGCATCAGATGCTCTCCACATCCTGTGACAATCAACAAGAAGATTCAGCAACAGATTATAACCTTTAGTTAATATATGTATGTATACTTACTCTGTGCTCTTTCTAACTTACTTAAAAGCTGGATGACTGAACTAAAATTTATACATAAAGCTGTATTTTCTTGCCATCTTAAGTCTCAGAATAGGCCAAAATATCTTATTTCACCACAAAGTCGTGTTCATACCTGAGGTACTCACGGCTGTAGAATAAGGTCGAGCATCATGAGCATTTTCAGCCCAACAGCCACACCCATACTGAGCAGCCTTAGAAAAAGAGAGTAAGATACAAAAAGACATCTGTTTCTACTGCAGTACAACCTTCACATAAAGACAAGAGAAAAATTATTCCAAGAAAATAAAACTAGTATTCAGCAGTTTTACATGTGGAGGACTCACAGACTGCAGCAAACTACAGTTAATAACACCTCAGAAGGAACAGTGATTCTTACCTGGCCTACTCGCCCTGGGTGTTTCATAGCTAAACCTCCACTAGAGACAGCGGCTGCAACATTCCCTTGCTGATCCACAACAACAGCGCCAACTGTGTCCAGGGAGGCAGGCTCCTCTAAATCCACCATTTCATTCACCTGCTGAAAGAAATCCTAATTACTGTTCTATGCACCAAATTACCAAACAGATGCAGTTTCATGCACAGAAGATTGTAAAATAAGTCAACTTGATTTATATAGCACTTTAAAAACAGCCTTTACTGACCAAAGTGCTTTTACATAGATCATTAAATAACAATAAAACACAATCTGCTCTTGAATACATTCAAGTCACATCGAATGCTAATGAAAACAAATGAGGTTTAAGTATAGATTTAAAGGGTAAAATACAACACTGTTAAAAAAAAAAAAAGAAAGTTGGAGCACTGTGTAAACTGCAAATTTATGTGATGATTTGCAATTCATGGAAACCCTATATTTCACTGAAAATAATACAAAGACAACACAGCAAATGTTGAAACTGAGAAATTTTATCTAGTTATTTATTTTTAATATATGCTCATTTTGAATTTAATGCTGGCAACAAGCTTCAAAAACATAGGGACAAAGGCATGTTTACCACTGTGTTGCATCACCTCTTCTTTTAACAACACTCTAAACGTTTGAGAACTAAAGAGACCAGGTGCTGCAATTCTGAAAGCGATATGATGTTCCATTCTTGCCTGATAATGGATTTCAGCTGCTCAACAGTTCAGGGTCTCTTTTGTTGTATCTTGCATATCATAATGCACAAAATGTTTTCAATGAGAGACAGGTCTGGACTGCAGGCAGATCAGTTTAGCACCCAAACACTTTTACTACAAAACTGTGCAGTTGTAATATATGTAGCATGTGGCTTGGCATTATCTTGCTGAAATAAACAAGTCCTTCTCTGACAAAGATGTTGCCTGGATGGCACAGTGTTGCTTCAAAACCTGCATACATCATTCAGCATTAATGGTGCCTTCCCAGATGTGCAAGCTACCTAGGCCATGAACACTAATGAAGCCCCATACCATCACAGTTGCTGGCTTTTGAACTGTGCGCTGATAAGCTGGATGATCCCTCTCCTCGATTTCCAGAGGAAACAGCGCCAATGACACTCAAAAGAATTTCACATTTCGAATTGTCAGATCATAGGACGGTTTTTCAATTTGCCTTAGTCCATCGTAACTGAGCTCGGGCCCAGAAAAGGCAGCAGTGTTTCAGGATATTGTTTACATATGGTTTGAACTTGCATTTGTTGATGTAATGACAAACTGTGCTCAAAGATAATGGTTTTTGGATCAATGATCAGCTTTGTGGTCGTATCATCATATATACGGCCATATGTCTTGGACACTCGGGTAAAGAGAGGCGCAGAGCTGTCAACTGATCACCACCTGGTGGCGAGTTGGCTCAGATGGCGGGGGAGGCTGCCGGACAGATCTGGTAAACTCAAGCGTGTAGCGAGGGTGAACTGGGAACGTCTGGCAGAGTCCTCTGTTCATGAGGTCTTCAATTCCCACCTCCGGAAGAGCTTTTTGTGCATCCCGGGGGCAGTTCAGGACATGGAATCCAAATGGACCATGTTCAAAGCCTCCAAAGTAGAGGCGGCTGGTAAGAGCTGTGGCCAAAAGGTCATCGGTGCCTGTCGTGGTGGTAACCTAAGAACCCACTGGTGGACACAGACAGTGAAGGAAGCCATCAAGCTGAAGAAAGAGGCCTTTCAGGGTTGGTTGGCCCAGGGGTCCCTTGAGGCAGCAGGCAGGTACCAGGAGGCCAGAAGGGCTGCAGCTTCAACAGTTGCTGAAGCAAAAACCTGGGTGTGGGAGGAGTTCGGGGAGGCCATGGAGAAGGCCTTTTGGTTAGCCTCAAGGAAGTTCTAGCAAACCGTTCGGAGATTCAAGAAAGGGAAGCAGAGCTTGCCTCAGGCTGTACGCAGCTGGTGAGCAAAACTGCTGACCCGAACTGGGGATATTGTCAGGCGATGGCAGGAGCACTTTAAGGAACTTCTGAACCCATCCTACATGTCCTCCATGGAGGAGGTGGCGTCTAAGGACTCAGGGGAAACTTCACCCACATCTCTGGCAGAGGTCACTGAGGCAGTCAAGAAGCTCCTTGGTGGCAAGGCGCCAGGGGTTAATGAGATTCACCTTGAGATGCTGAAGGCTCTGGACATTGTTGGGCTGTCTTGGCTGACATGCCTCTTCAATGTTGCGTGGAGGTTGGGTACAATGCCTGTGGAGTGGCAGACCAGGGTGGTGGTTTCTCTTTTCAAAAAGGGGGACCGGAGAGTGTGCTCCAATTATAAGGGTATCACATTGCTCAGCCTCCCCAGGAAAGTTTATTCCAGGGTGCTGGAAAGGATGCTCTGACCAATTGTCAAACCTCAGATTCAGGAAGCGCAATGCAGATTCCATCCTGGCTGTGGAATGGTGGACCAGCTCTTTCCCTAACAGGGTGGTGGTGGGGGTTCATGGTAGTATGACCAGCCAGTCTACATGTGCTTTGCAGATTTGGAAAAGGCTTACGACTGTATCCCCCAGGGGCTCTTGTAGGGGGGCACTGCGGGAGTATGGGGTATTGGGACCATTGCTACAAGCTATCTGGTCCTTGTACAACCAAAGTAAGAGCTGTGTCCGAATTTTGGGCACAAAGTCGAACACAATTCCGGTGGGTGCTGGACTCCACCAAGGCTGCCCCTTGTCACCGATCCTGTTTGTGATGTCCATGCATGGGATCTCAAGGTGCAGCCAGTGTGAGGAGGGTGTCTGGTTTGGGAACCTCAGAACTGGCATCTCTGCTTTTTGCAGATGACGTGGTTCTGTTGGCTTCTTCAGAGCGTGACCTTCAGCAAGCACTTGAATGGTTTGCAGCCAAGAGTGAAGTAGCTGGGATGAGAGTCAGCACCTCTAATTTGAGGCCATTGTTCTCTGCTGGAAAATGGTGAAGTGTCCCTCCAGGTTGGGAGTGAGTTGCTGCCCCAAGTGAAGGAGTTCAAGTATCTTGGGGTCTTCTTCACGAGTGATGGCAAAATGGAGTGCGAGATGGACAGGTGGACTGGCATCAGCAGTAATGCAGGCATTGTACCAGTCTGTCATGGTGAAGAGGTAGCTGAGCCAGAAGGCAAAGCTTTTGATTTACCAATCAATCTACATTTCAACCCTCACATATGGTCATGAGCTTTGGGTAGTGACCGAAAGGATGAGATCACGGATACAGGCAGCTAAAATAAGCTTTTTCTGGAGGGTGGCTGGGCTCACCCTCAGAGATAGGGTGAGGAGCTCAGACATCTGGAGGGATCTTGGAGTAAACCCGCTGCTCCATGTTGAAAGGAGTCAGCTGAGGTGGTTTGAGCATCTGATGAGGATGCCTTCTGGGCGCCTTCCTTTGCAGGTTTTCCAGGCATGTTCAACTGGGAAGAAACCTTGGGGTAGACCCAGAACACTCTGGAGATATTATGCATCTCATCTGGCCTGGGAGTGCCTTGGAATCCCCCCTAGGAGGAACTGGAAAGTGTTGCTGGGGAGAGGAACACATGGAATACCCTGCTTAGCCTGCTGTCACCGCGACCTGACTTCAGATAAGCGGAAGAAAATGGATGAATGGAAGGAAGTTTTTAAACATCCAACTTTTGATATTCTTTAAGTTGTCATGAAGCCTATGTAAGGAGTCTGGATCATTCGGTTGCAAGGGCAAACATATCTGTGTACCATTCGCATAACAATGAAAACCAAATGTTATGCTTCTGAATGATATCTCCCAAAGGGATCAAATATAGAGAGAGAGAAAGAAAGGGGGGGCACAACACAGGACCCAGAATAGACCATAATTTAATGCTGCAACTTGAACAACACAACATTTAAAACATGCAATCACACTATGGTCTCCAGAATTGAAGGCTGCACTGTTACAAAATTAAAATGGCACAATTACCACAATCAGCAAATCATTTGTTACCTTCAAAAGGGCAGATTCAATGCTGTGAAATACCCTAAAACATGACTGAAAGACTTCACAAATATGATGTCTTCAGAAATGAGACAAACTGGGAAGAGACAACTTTTTCCCAAAATTTTAGAGAGAAATGATGGTTTTGAAATAGGTTGGAAGCATAACAAAGCACATGTCCCAATTATTGACAACCCCAGGGTTCTTGGAATGCTTATGAATATAATGTACCTGAATAAGCTTATTTACTTTTTATTTTAACCCTACATTGAAACTTTAGGAAGTCTTATGACTTCTTGTTCAACTTTATGTTTGGGGTATAAATGTGAGGTGAAACAAAGGCCAAATTCCTTTACTCATTCAGCATCAGCCAATTTTTTTTTTTTTAAACTAATGACAAATGTAAATGCCTAGAATTTGATAGATCTGACTAGAACTTTAAATAGAACTGGACCCTATGGTTACTTTTCCATCCACATTTGAAATGCCTTAGCGTCTAAGCCAACTGATGATACCTTGGCAAGGCCCCAGTAGTCTCATATTTAGGGTACATGTTAAGATAATGTAATATGATTGCTATGGGTTATTAAGTTGGACAGCTTTATCTGTACATTGACCTTGGATCACAGGCCCAGAGGGTTTTAAAGAATGTACCATGGAGTTAGGCCTAGATACTAAGAACAGATAACACCTGAAAGTATATTGAAGTTTCAGTTAAAGAAAAACAAACAATAACACTTTTAAAACAAGTTTTGTGCCTACTTGCATATTTCCCAAGAAGATAAGGAGAAAAGAGGGAGAAATCTAACAATTAGTCGGCAAGATATGACAGATGCTGTGAGTATTTTTTTTCAATGAGGAAACAACAAAGCATTCATGTCATGGAACTGAGACACCAGTCCTTTTTCAAGCTGTGGAATATTTCAAAGCCCTTCAGCCATATCACAACAACCTATGAAACAAACTAAATGCAATGCTTTTCAATGACTGTGCCTGTATTATATTGCATGCAAGTTCATGCTCTTTACAACAAACACATTCAGTGTCAGTTTTCCACTTGGCACACTGTAGACATCGGCACCAGATGGCTGTCAAATCCTTTGACTTGCCTTCCCGACTTTGCACTTGCAAAGTACCTCCAATTTCATCTCATGATTTGCTGCCAAAATCATTTACCAGATGCAGATAGTCCTTTTTCTGAGGTTCATACAGATATTTGGTTTCTCCACTGCCTATACTGATTTGAAGATAACTCTTTCATCTGACTAAATCCAGGCTAACAAGTATGTTTACATCAGCTACACTTAACTTCTGGTACCTGGCTATCAATGAATTGATGTCACATCCTGGGCACCATATTGGTTGCCCATGTTCAATAAAATTTCAAGTGCTTTTGGACTTTTAAATGTTATGACAGCTAATCAGGTGGCTGCACCTGTGTGCATTAATACAATTAGGGCTTGTACGTACTATCAATATCAATCATGTTTAAATGCTGTACCGGTACCCTTTAAGGCTGTTCGTTTACAGGTGAAGACTGATTGGATAAATCAGTATCAGTATTGATAGACTGGATTCAGTAGTCTGATTTTGAATTATGGGTGCTTGTACTACTGACAGTACTGAAAGTGTTATGGTTGCCAAGTGTGGGACACTGCAAAAGACAGAGTATATTCTATACTGCCTGGCCAAAAAAAGTCACACACTAATATTTCAATGGATTGTCTTTTGCTTTGATTATGGCATGCATTCACTGTAACATTCTTTCAACAACCTTATGCAACATCACAACATTTATTTCTGTCCAGAGTTGCATTCATTTTTTGCCAAGATCTTGTATTGATGGCAGGAGAATCGAACCACACCATAAAGTCCTGAACCACACCATGAAGTCTGCTTGTTGCTGCAGCAGCTACTAGGTGGCAACTTAAGACCTCCAATAAAATCTTGGGTCACCTGCTGTTACTGGAGACTGGTCTCCAGGTGGTGCTGCAGAAGGGGTTCCATGGGGGGGGAAAAAGATACTGTGTTTGTGCCAAAATTCTCCACCAGTGTGGCACTCACAGCTGCAGCAGAAGGAACATAGACAACCATAAGTGTTTCCGTGCTGGGTCCTGGCACTGTGCTGGACCTGAAAAGAGAACTCCAGAAGAGGCAAGAACCAGCAAGTAACAGGAGTGTTGATATTTTTAGTGGCCGCCATCTACTACAGTGGGGCATGGTCGGTGACCAGTTGGAAGTGATGACCAGATAGATAATACCTTAACTCAGTTAGCTACCCACTTGATGGCCAGGGATTCTCTTTCTACAGCAGCATGGTTCTTTTTGGCTGGAAGTAGCTTGCAGCTGATTGGTTGGTCCATTGCACCTTATCCAGTTAGCCCTTTTTTGTGAGGTCTGAAAGAGGAGAGGCTAGAGAGAAGTTAAACATAAATCTGGGATAACACCCAGTCAGCCCCAAGAACGCATATGCCTGACACTTGGTGATGGGTCAGGGATACTTCTGCACAGCCTCCACCTGCTTCTCCTGTGGCTTCAGAAGATGCAGGCCAATGCAGTAGCCCAGGCACTGCGCTTTGGCCAGCCCCAGATGGCACTTCCAGGGGTTGGCAGTGAGCCCAGCCTTCCTCAGCTCACTTAGGATGGATTTAAGATGGTGCAGATCAGCCATGTGGGAAAATAGCAGAACCAGTTCCTGGGCAATGTTCTTGGAAGTGGCCTTCCACAGTTGCACTGCCTCAGGGTATCGGGTTGCATAGTCCATGATGACCAGGACATGTTCATGGCCCCGGGCAGACTTGGAAAGAGACCCACCCAATCCATGCCCACTCTCTCGAAGGGAACACCGATGATCAGGAGAGGTATGAGTGGAGCAGGAGTAGGTCTTTGGGGGCAGTGCACAGACATTAGGGACCATTCTGGTACAAGTTTTTGACCTCTGCCTTCATCCCTGGCCAGAGGAACTGGTCCTTGATTTTCTCAAGGGTGCTCTGGCTTGCCAGGTGGCTGCCCAAGGGGTGGGAGTGGGCCAGGTGCATCATGAAATCCACCTTGGAGTGGGGGACCACCAGGAGGTCCACGCCTTGGCCTTGCTGGTATAGGAGGTCCTGGCAGACCAGGAAGTAAGAGCAGGCTGCCCCTGCGATGGTACTGCCTGAGTCCAGGAGGGCTTGCACTGGCCACCCCTCAATCTGCACAAGGGCACTTGGAACATGAAGGCTGGTGGGTGAGTGGATGATGCAGCCAGTGAGCCACGGTGAAGGTGGTTCAGGTGCAGTTGGCATGGGCTCACTGGCAGGAGAGGGAGGGTGAGTGGTTTGCTGAGGGTGCCATCAAGGCTCCACATTTGCCCAAGAAAGGGAGCACATGGACCTGATGGGGGCTGGCTTCTCCTGCATGCTGAAGTCTAGCATCACCAGGGCACACTCGAAGGCCTCCACTAGCTCAGAGGGGGGTTTGGGTGCCCTCATGCCGACAGCCATGCACTCTGCTGGAGGCAATGCCCAGAAGAAATGCCCAGGTGACCTGCCCTACGACTTGCATGGCTGAGTGCTTGGGCTGCAGCCAAAGCTTGGTGGTCCTCAGCAAAGCATCCAGTTGGTTGCAAGGTTTAACCTCAGCCTGGAACACCCAGTGATGGAACTCCATTGCAGTCTGGCAGATGGAAAACCCACAGCACCCCAGGATCTGCTCTTTCAGGAGCAGGTAATCCTCTGCTGAGGCTGGTGGGATGCTGAAATATGCCACCTGGGCCTCTCTGGTGAGAGGTGTTTATATTGATTTTGCTTGCAGCCTTTCAGCAAAGTGAACCATTTCCAGTGCATGGAATTGACTCAAAATTTTGGGGTAGGCACTTAGTTTTCAAAGCCTGGAGCCAAGACTTTTTGGGATTACTTCAGTGTGAACTGAAAGCAAGATGTACAATGTAATGTTATCTACAAAAACATAATTGAACTACTTACAAGCTAACAAGCATATGCTTCCTGACCTGAGTTTGTAAAAACTGTTTGTCTCAAACTAATCATTCATTACCGACCATGTTCAGTCATTTTTAACTCATCTTACAAATGCAGCAATATAACAGACTTTTTTTTTTTTTTTTAACTTATTTCAAGTGCAGTTTGGTTTAATAAGCAAACACATTGGTAACACCTAATTATGCTGTATTAACTGCAATATCACTATCAAGTAAAACTGCAACTGGCTGCATACACTTACCATCCACTTTAATAGGAACACCTGTACATCTGCTCATTTATGCGGTTATCCAAGCTGCCAATCATGTGACAGCAGCATAAAATCAAGCAAATCAAGAGCTTCGGTTAATGTTCACATTAAACATCAGAATGGGGAAAAAGTGTTCTCTGATTTTAACCATGGCATGGTAGCTGGTTTCAGATGGGCTGGTCTGAGTGTTTCAGATACTGCTGATCTCCTGGGAATTTCACTAGTGTTTAGATAGAATGGTGTGAAAAATAAACATTCTGTGGGCAGAGGGTCTGCAGGCTGAAACACCTTGGTGATAAGGGAGATTGGACGAGAATGACCAGACTGGGCTGGGTTTCCCAAAAACCTCTTAATGCTAAGAGCATCTTAACTAGGAGAGTGTTCATTGTGATGCTCGCTCTACCATTTAATGATGATCTTTGTGCTATGATGCTTTTGGGAAACCCACCACTGGTCTGAACTGACAGGAAGTCGATATTAAATCAAAGAAGCATTCTTCACAACCATGGTGAGCAAAAAAGCATCTCGGAATGTACAACACATCAAACCTTGAGGTGGATGGGCTAAAACAGCAGAAGACTAACAGATTCTACTCCTGTCAACCAAAAATAAGAATCTGAGGCTATCATGGGCACAGACTAACCAAAACTAAACAACTGAAGACTGGAAAAAGATGACGTGCCCCCCCCAAAAAAAATCTTCAACTGGTAGTTTGGACTACCATCAAGAATGAAACTACTGCAGGAGATCGGTATATCGAGCTAACGATAAAATTAGCTTAATTAGTTAACTCACAGTTCCACTTGATTGTCGCCGTCTCTTAAAAGAGTTATGCTCTGGTTCCATCTTCTCTGCCATCTCCATCTTTCGTTTATTCCTTTTGTAGGCTGACAAACTAAATTCTGAAATATTAAAAACAAATATCAGTATTTGATATTGGGACATTTCCCTCTCCAAAATATTTGCTCTTTATAATGCAGGATCAAAAACATCTGGTCCCACTTAGTTTATAAATCTTGGTGCACTACTACTAGGTCCACAACCTGCAGGTTCAACCTAAAAATCAGCAAAATCTCAACCTAACTGAATATGAACGCTTTATATTTATATAACCCATTATAGCAAAATGGACTTCTGGAGCTCGCTCCTTAAATGGCTTCCCTGATATGCCATCACTGTTGAACAAAACATTCACAAGGCATGCAGTTTAAAGCGCATATCCTGGACCAAATTCTTTACTTTTTTTTTTTAATATGAAAGAATTTCCTTTTACACACTTATCCAGAAGGGTAATTTTGCACAAGGTCATCTGTCTACAGCAGAAAAAAATAAAACAACAAAATG
>JAOEHH010000022.1:24080475-24092097 GCA_025447875.1 Notarius cookei | reverse complement strand
ACAGGTACCATTACATTGAAGCATGAACTGTTAATGAACTTCTTACTGATCAGCAGTTTAATGTACTGTGTTTAAACGGAAACATGGATTAAACCAAATGAGTCTGTAGCATTAAATGAAACTAGTCCTCCTGGTTAGTTATATACACCAGCCTCGTCTAACTGGCAGGGGAGGCATCGCAATTCTTTATAATGATCATCTCGGCATGACACAAAAACCTGGACAGTTAGTATGAAGAACTTCAAACGCACTTGTGGCAGTGGGGGTGTGGCTTAGTGTCAGTTTGTGAATGTAGGGCAGGGCCAGGGAAGGTGAGTGGCAAAGTCAATGCACCTGTTGTCAATTAATGTGTGTGTGTCTGTGTGTGTGTGTTGCAGTGACTGTGGAGAACAAAAAAGGAGGGAGAGCAGAGAGAAGAGATCTCCCCAGACCAAAACGCAACTGTGTGTATGCGCACATGTCTGGGTACCTAAACGGACGTTAAAGCTGAAAAACATAAAAATAAAAAAGGTGTGTGAAATCATCATCTCTCGCCTGCCATGCTGTCAGACATAGTTCAGGCTGTTTGGAGGTAAAACTTGTTGCAAGACGGCATGCAGGTTTTATGCATGTCAGGTGATTCAGGACAGCGATTCAATTTTGAGAACTGAGACACTGATGAACAGTGCCTTTTTTAAAAGTGCACCTGACAGCAAAATTATGCTCTAAAATAGGTTTCTGTAATAAAACTGGAGGTTGACACTGGACATGCCGGATTACATGAAGACGAAGCAGTGGGTGGCATTTTGCCTTATCGTTCTGAGCCATATCTGGAAGATTTGCCTGCAGAAGGCAGTTCAGTAAACTTGGAAAGATATTGGCAGATTCAAACTTCCGGGATCAATAACTCTTAAGTGAAACGCTGTTAAAACACAAAACACACATATTTTCAACCGTAGTGAGCTAGACAACGAGCTATAACCTAACGTTCATCAAAACGAGCCATCCTTGGAGCCACACCAAGAACATTAGTGTTTACATGCAGCCGGCTGTGAGAGCAGCACGCAGGGACCATCTACAAAGTGCAACACCAAAAAGAGACATTACAAAAAATATTCAATAACTTCACTATGATACAGTGGTGTCACCAAACTCACTACACACTTCATTGATCCCCTACAGATTACACTACAACACTTATTTGGACAAATAATGCATTTGTCATAATTTCTGGGAATTTTTAATGGGAATATTAATCAATAACTTCACTATGATACAGTGTAGTGTCACCAAACTCACTAAACACTTCATTGACCTCCTACAGATTACACTACAACACTTGGTTTGAAAGAAAGGCATTTTTCATAGTTTGGGGGAAATTTTATTAGGAATTATATTCAATAACTATTACAGTGTAGTATCATAAACCTCAGGTCAACCACTCCTGTTACCTCCTTGGTACTACAACAATTAGTTTGTGAGAGATGGCTTTAGTATAATTTGGGGTATTTCAATTTTGTTACATGTGAGAATGGTGTGGTTGCCTAATTGCCACTACCATGAACCAATCATATCAATCGTATCATAGTGAAGTTATTGAATATTTGTTGTAATGTCTCTTTTCGGTGTTGCACTTTGTAGACGGTCCCTGCGCGCTGCTCTCACAGCCGGCTGCACGTAAACACTAATGTTCTTGGTGTGGCTCCGAGGATGGCTCGTTTTGATGAACGTTAGGTTGTAGCTCGTTGTCTATCTTACTACGGTTGAAAATATGCGTGTTTTGTGTTTTAACAACGTTTCACTTAAGAGTTATTGATCCCGGAAGTTCGAATCTGCCAATATCTTTCCAACTTTACTGAACTGCCTTCTGCAGGCAAATCGTCCAGATACGGCTCAAAACGATAAGGCAAAATGCCACCCACTGCTTCGTCTTCATGTAATCCGACATGTCCAGTGTCAACATCAAAAAGGGCCTCAGTTTCTGAAGACTGGTCAGAAAATCACTGTTTCGTCGGCCATAGCTGCCTTGAAGGCCGAGCAGTCGTTCTGCATGTGACGTCACGGCAAATATGGTGGCCACTGACAGCAGCTTGGTGCTTGGCCAGATTGATGCAACTGTGCACAAAGTTTCATTCTGTTGGTAGTTAGTTCTGTCATGAAAGTGATCAGTGGTGTTTGTAGTTGTATTACAGAAACCTATTTTAGAGCATAATTTTGCTGTCAGGTGCACTTTAAGGATATAATGGAGTAAGTGGTGGTGCGTGGGTCTTGCAGTAACACATCATGGGAGGGATCCTAGCATCACATTGACTGGGGAGGCTCTCCCAGAGCCATCTACATCAGATCTGTCTCATAGTGACAGAGTGGGGTGCATCCCGGCCCACCCCTTCCTCTCTTTTTGGGATTTCAAAGAACTCTCAAGCAGGGGCAGAATGAGACTTTGCAACATGCTTTTGACCAAGTGAGAGTAGTCGATGGTCAAACCCTCCAGTCTAACATTGCGCTTTCCTTCCTGTACTTTTCAATAATTAAGGATAGACTGCATCAAGTAAGGCAGGACACTCAGACTGGTGAAAAAGTGATGCAGTTGTTGGTCCCAAGGAGCTGCAGGGAACTCATATTGCATGTGACTCATAACCCTATGGCAGGACACCTAGGCCAAGATAATCCATCTCATGGCTTGTTTCTACTATTGAGAGGTTAAGTTCTTGTATTGTTGCCCACATGAGCTCTAAATTACTCACCAAGTGGCAATGCCCTTCAAGGTCACACGGCAAGTCAGGGGTGTCAACTATGAGGTGAAGTAAACAGAGTGGGCAGGGCACCATAGATATACCACCTCAATATGCTTGAACTATGGAACAAGGGTGTCTTTCTGGTGTTGGCGACAGTAGTTCCAGAGAGGGAGGAGCTGGGACTGGAGGTGAAAAAAAAAAAAAATGTAGCCGCTCAATCCACCCCAGTCTCCTGTCGAGACCACCTTACGCCATCCCAACTTGCAGAGGTTGCCAAGATGCAAGCAAAATTTTCCAACATGTTCTCACCCCTTCTCAGTCAGACCCACCTCATAAAGCACCACGTTGAGATGCCCCTAGGGTTACTCATACGTAGCCACCCATACTGTTTCCCCGAACACAAACCAAAAAAAAAAAGTTCAGGGTGAACTCAAGGCCATGCTTCAGATGGGAGTAACAGGAGTCGCACAATGACTGGAGCAGCCCAGTAGTCTTGGTACCCAAGGTGATGGGTCGGTCCGGGTCTGTGTGGACTACAGAAGAGGGGGAAAAAAAAAAAAAGTCAACGCAGTGTCTAAATTTGACACGTACTCAATACCTTTCATTGATTAATTGCTCGATTGGTTAGGTGTGGCTTGTTTTTGACACCGGATGTAACAAAGGGATATTGACAGATCCCCTCGAGTCCACCATCCCATGAAAAAAATGGCCTTTTCCATCCCGTTCAGTTGACCAGTTTCTCGCCCTTCCATTCGGGTGCCCAGTGACATTCGAGCGGCTCATGGACAAAATTCTGCACCTGCACACTATGTATGCTGTGGCCCACCTAGACATCATATGTAGTAACGACTGGCCACGGCACATGAAAGCACCAAGGGTGGTTTGATCTCACTAAAAAGGGTGCACCAGATCCGGTCCAGTGTACAGAGCCGTGCCAATGGGCTTTCACCCAGGCAGTACTGTGTGATGGGACACAATTATGCTCCCTGACTTCTCTCTCCCTTTTATTTTACAGAACGATGTGTCAGATAGAGGGCTGGAAGCCATTTTGTCTCAGATGGTGTTGGGGGAGGTACACCGAGTGCTGTACATTAGTCACAAACTCTTGGTGTGAGACAGCAAGTGCAGCACCATGAAGGAGTGTCTGGCCATCAAATGGGCAGTCCTCCCACTCCGGTACTACCAGCTGGTGCGCTCTTTCACCTTCTGTTTGGATCATGCCCCGCTCCAGTGGTTCCACCGCATGAAGGATGCCAATGCACTGATCACCTTTTGGTATCTAGCTTTGCACCCCTTCAAGTTCAAGGTGGTACACTGGCCAGGGGCACAGATGGTGACGGCTGATTACCTGTTCTGCCGAGTCAGGTGACAGGGGTATGCGGCAACAGGGGTATGCGGCAACAGGGGTATGCGGCAACAGGGGTGTGGTCGAGCACCAGTTTGTGAATAGAGGGCAAGTGACCACACCTGTGTTGTATTAATCATGTGTGTATGTCTCTTGCAGTGACAGCTGAGGTGGGAGGAAGCAGAAGAATGAGGCTTCCCTGCACACCATCTTGTGTGCATGCGTGTGCGCGCGCATGTGTGCAATTAAGCTGAAAAGTAAAGTATTTGGAATTCACAGTGCTTCAGTGTTCCGCCTCACTGCAGGGACTATTACAGTCAGGTACTCAATATTAATTTCTTTGTAGAACTATTGTGCAAAAGCAATTTCACTCTCAGCCATGCTGTTGAACTGAATATCTGTGCTGCTGTGAATACCTATTGCTGAATCGGTCATGCGGTTACTCAGAATAACAGCACTCTTGCTCGTGTGATAGTGGTGATTTATGTTCCACGTTAAGACCATGTGATCAACCCATAACAGTGTAGATTAGTCCTAGCTCTCAAATGCACTGAGGCTAAGCAGCTTTGCTCTGAATGCTGAAATAGGTGTCAAAGGTGGTGAAGCCTGATATTTAAACCCAACAGTGTAAACTTTCCTCAGGAAGGCCATCATAGCGAGTCCACTCGTGCCAACATAATTTAACAAACCAAGAAGAGAATATGAATTTAAATTAGGTTTCCCTCTTTTTCTTTTAATGTAAAACTAATTCAGGAATAGGAAGACAACACTTCACTTTCAAAGACACTCTGTTAAACACTACTGCTTGTTAGGTTGTGAGCATCTGAGGAGCTATTAAATTTAAATATATGACCTAAACTGTTTGAAGATAAAAGGTTCATTTAAATAAGAAAAGGGAAGAAAGTATAAGGATAAGAAAAAAGACATTTTAATTGACTGAAGTAAAAAATAAAAACTTTTTGACATAGTAATCCAGAGGGAAAGGGGACTTGATACTGTGTAGCCCTTTACTGACAACAGGTATATAAACAATGGCAGCATTACTCATCAGTACTATTCTCAGCGCCTACAAGAAGTACGTCACTTCATTCCCCCCCATTTCATTACTGCAGCATTATGATTTTTTATTAGGTAGGTTACACTAACAGATCTGCAAAGAGGGCAATATCAATATGCATATATTGTTTACTTTATTGGAATCAAATGTTCTTACAGATATTGAAGAAATTAACAAGTCCTTGCATTTTCCATCATGCTACAAAACCCACTGCTGGAAAGCTTGCAAGAAAAACTGAAAACCGACAACCATCCAAAGCAGCACAGGCTGCAATTGAACTTCAAACTAGAGCATTTACCAAGTTGAGTAGGACATAGAAATGTGAGGGGATGCAATAGTTGAAAATATTTAATTAGTATTTAATGCTTTATAGATCATCTCGGCAAATCTAAGGTCCTTCCACTGGAAAAGGCAAGGAGAAAATAAGGAAATGGGGTTAGAAGGTGGAGAGTGAGGGTGCTTAAAGTAGTTGGGGAAGTTTCTGAGGTCTTCAAAGAAGCCATGGAAGTTGCTCCTGGGTGAATTCACCTCAATGAACTACAAGAGCTCCAGCAGCATAACTCACTGAGCTGTCTGACCAGTTTCGGCACTGGCTGGACTGAGCATAATTGAGGAAAGAAAAGTTCATATCTAGACCATTCTTTTTCAGCTCTGCCACAGCCTAGAGAAAACACAAGAGAATAATCTTTTAGAATGTAATTTCATGAAATACAGAAACCTCATGTTATTTCAGTCAGATAAGGTTGTCTTAAAAAAATGTATATATATATATATATATACAGTGTCAGTCAAATGTTTGGACACACCCAATTCATCACTTTCTCTGTATTTTGAGTTTTGAACAAAAAAAAAAAAAAAAAAAAAAAAGTGTTTTAAAAAATACTGTGCTTCATATTTTAGGTTCTTCAGTGTAGTCACCGTTTTACCTTGAAAACAGCTTTGCACACGATTGGCATCATCTTAACCAGCTTCATAAGTAGTCACCTGGAATGCTTTTCAGTTTACAGGTGTGCCTTGTCCAAAGTTAACTAGTGGAATTTCTTGCAGCCTTAATGTGTTTGAGATCAAACAGTAAATAGCCCTATTCAACAACTGTAATAATCCATATGTCAAGAACCGCTCAACTTAAGTAAAGGGAAACGACAGTCCATCATTACTTGAAAAAGACATGAAGTGTCAATTCACAAAAAAGAAACTACAAAAGGCATAAAATCATGCAGATACAGGTCAAAAGCTTCAGGTAATGTTCTCATCAAACATCAGAAAGAGGGAAAGTGTAATCTCTCTGACTTGAACAGCAGCATGGTTGCACCAGATAGGCTGGTTTGAGTATTTCAGAAACTGCTGAGCTTCTGATATTTTCAAAGACAACAGCAAAGACAACAGCATCAGCATTTGAAGGGTGTGGAAAAAAAAAAAAATGGCGCAAAAACACTGCGTGAGTGACCGTTCTGTGGGTGCAAACACCTTGTTGATTAGAGACATCAGAGGAACATGGCCAGATTGGTTGGAAGGCTCTAGTAACGCAAATAATCATGCTTTATAACCATGGTGAGCAGAAAAGCCATTCAACATGCACAAAACATCTAAACTTGAAGGGTGACAACAGCAGAACATCCCATCAGATTCCACTCTTGTCAGCAAAGACCAAGAAACTGAGGTCATCAAGGGCACAGACTCAGCCAAGGTGGACAGGTGAAGACTGGGGGGGGGAAAAAAAAAAAAAAAAAAGTAATTTCCCCCCAATCTTCAAGTGTCCAGTTTCAACGAGTCTATGCCCATGATAGCCTGAGTGTCTTGTTTTTTTTTATTTTTATATACATGTATATTGGGGGTGTAACAGTACACAAAAAATCATGGTTTGGTACGTTTTGAAGTCAAGGTTCGGTTCAATTTTGGTACAGTAAGAAGGGAAAAAAAAAATGCACAAAATTGCAGGTTGTTTGTAATGAACTTTTGTAGAACACCAAGAGTTTATAAAACTAACATTTTAAATGAAACATACTAAAAAATAAAATAGAATATTGCTGCAAACCACTGATAGCTTTTCTTCTTGAGGGTCTTTTCTGTCAGTTCTGAGAACACAACTGCTTGTTGTTCAAGGTACCTCTCAAGCATATCATAACTGGAGTTCCAGCCTGTGGTGACATCATGAGATGCAAAGAGCACGCCGCCTGTGCTAGTGGGGTCCAAGGGCATGCTCCCCCACAAAATTTTGAAATATAAGGGTTAATTTCATGGCTTCTGGTGACATCGAGAGCTGATTTTTACCAGTTCAACGTGTTGGGGGGAAAAAAGCTATATTTTACTTGTAATTTTACTGAATCCCCACCCTAAAAACAGGAAAAGAAAAAAAAAAAAAAAAGTCAAAACAATACCCACTTGCATCTCACAAGCTGTGTACTGTTCCAAAGGAAACTGCAGTTTATTTCACATCAAACAAAGTGAATGGTGATACAACATGGCATGAGTTGATCAAAATACTGATCATTAAATTTTGGCAAAAGTGCAGATGACTAAATACCTAATACTCAAGACTGAAGAGAACAATAAACCATGATAAAATGGAAGTTAAAAAAAAACAGATGAACTGGCATTTGGCAAAATTCAGTCAGCAACATGCAGCGAACTGGCCATCACAGTCTCAACTATGGTCGGCCACTGTTGCAGAGTTGTTTTCTGCAGTTTTCTTTATGAAAAACTCCATAATTAAGCTGCAACCGGTTGGTGTTTTGCTCACTTGTACCTGGTTTGAAGGCTCCGCCATTTTTACACAAGTTACCGATGAATATTCATTCATCGGGCATCACTCATCCAATAAACGCGGGACACCACACACATACACAGCCAATCAGCATGGAATACCCCTCTCGGATATCAGCTGTGAAATTAGGTTAAGTTTAGGGCCATGGGCTTGCTCAAAGGCTACAAAACACATGCACATTGATTCTAGCACTGTAGGCCTAAACTGTATGCATCGCGGCAGCAGTTTAACAGGTGTGTCACTAAGTGTATCATCAGTAAATTAAATGTAGCAGGGCCACGACGCGATGATGCTTGAGAGGAAACCCTACATACATGTACACGTATACAGTTTTTTTTTTTAACCACACACTGTGCGTGTACACAAAATAAAATAGTGACCAGACACTTGCGAGTTTCAATCACAGTACTGCGACACAGTGCCACTGCTGTTGCTCACCTACACGGGAATGGAATTTACTGGATTTATCACATGCTATTTTTGGATCTGCTAAATGAATCAACACAAAAAGGAAGACATGGAGTTCAATTTTAAAGGCAGCAATTTAGCTTTTGAGACCATTTTTTAAAACCTACCAGAGCCTTCAATATTCCACAAAAATCAAATGTTGGTCAAAAATGTAGTCTCCTACAATACCAAACATGGGCAGCAACTGGGTTTTAACAATTTTCTAGCAAAATTGTTTACATTCGCCAGTACAGTGAGAGCAACTTTTTCAGGTTACTCTTACTATAATTAATATCAAGCATTTACATTAGTTGTCTTTTCATATTTGTTTATGGATGAAATGCATCCAGTCTGAAGCCTTTCTCCAGCTTCCTAGAAGATGTGCAAGTTTCCTTACACGTTTGATGGTCAGTGACGTACATCTTCAGTAGTTCTTGCAAAGACTGACTGAAAGATGCCACCATTGGGTTTAGTCAAAGAATCAGAATGAACGCAGGAGCAGTGTTATGAAAACGGACATGCTTATGCAATGCAGGAGCACAGGTGTCCATGACTTATGTTATGTTTGTTCCGTTTTATCTGTTAATTTATTGGTCTGACCTCCTGATGTTTGATGTGAACATTAAATCAGTCACAATATATGAAGCAGCTTTGCAGCCGTTTATGAGAACAGGACTACATTCAAAATAATACATCCTTAAATAATATTAAGTGTAATGATTAATCTGTAGATTATATTGCAATTAGACAACCCCTATTCCAAAAGAACTGACGCTGTGTAAAATGTAAATAAAACACAGAATGCAATGATTTGCAAAATCATTTCACTGAAAATGGTGAAAATAACATCAGATTTTGAAACTGAGAATTTATTTATTTTTTTTTTTAAATGTATGCTCATTTTGCATTTGATGCCAGCAACATGTTTCAAAGAAGTGTGGATGGAGTACGTTTACCACTGTGTTGCATCTCATCTACTTTTAACACCACACTGTAAATGTTTGGGAACTGAGGAGACCAATTGCTGTAGTTCTGAAAGCGAAATGTTGTCCCATTCTTGCCTGATATACAATTTTAGTTGCTCAACAGTTCGAGGTCTCTTTTGTCATATTTTATGCTTCATAAAATTTCAAATGTTTTCAGTGGGAGCCAGGTCTGGACTGCAGACAGGTCAGTTGAGCACCTGTACTCTTTTACTACGGGGCCATGCAGTTGTAATACGTGAAGAATGTGGTTTGGCAGGCTTGCTGAAATAATGGCAAGGCCTTCCTTGAAAAAAAGATGTAGTCTGGATAGCAGCATGTTGCTCCAAAACCTGTATACATTATTCAGCATTAATGGTGCATTCCCAGATGTGCAAGTTACCCATGCCATGTCTGTGAAGATTCTCAGTCATCCAGGTCATAGTAAACTGTGGGTGGTAGAAAAGAGCAACTAGACTTGCTTGAAGATTCTTGAAAACGTTTCACCTCTCATCCGAAAGGCTTCTTCAGTTCTGTCTGACTAATATGGAGTATCAGATATTTTTTCTCTCATGGATCAGAATCAGAATTCTGATGACAAGCTCATCTAAGGTGTCGTTGAGGTATCATGTTGGTGTGGGTCACTGGAAGCTGGGTGTGAACGGCGAGTCATTAGGGTGATCAATGGAAAGCTGATTCTCTCCGTCCTCCTATGAGTCACCGAAAACAGCTGGGTCTTGGCGTGCACCCAGCTGTCTGGGAAGTGTACCCAAGACTGCATTGTAGATGGTTGATAAATGATGTCTTAGACCCCCACCTCTATTCAGTGATGGCTGTTCCAGGTTGACAAAAATGGCTTCTTTAACTCCTTGCTCATACCAACGATCCTCTCTGGCTAAAACGCGTACGTCGGTTACGTTGCTGCATTTGCATAAACCTTGGCGCGAACATCGAAGCAACAACACAGAGAAGAAGAAGAAGCAGTTTTGTTTGAAACGGGGCTTACCCTATAGGACCTCGAGTCCGTTAGTTTGCCCCTCATCTACTTGCATATTCAAGTTTTGTTAGTCATTTATTGTATGTCTCTGTTTTTTTGTTTTTATTATTGTACTGTGTAAAGTGAGTAGATGAAATCTTCTAAAATAAAATAAATAAATAAAAATAAAGCAACAACAACAATAATGGATGACTGCTGCTTTACTGCAGCCATGATATCTTGTCACTTATTTAAAAATGGTGCCCTCTCGCGGTCTTGCCATTGTTGTTGGTTTTAACAACTCCGCCCCCCTGCTGACGTAAGCAGTTCTTTCCTCTGGCCCAGCAAAGAGCTGGGGCTACCCTGGAACCGGTTTTTCTGGCCCAGAGCCAGTTCTTTGTCAGTGGAAACAGAAAACTCGGTTCCAAACTAAGCACTGGCCCCGAACCAGCCCTGAAACTGATTTGGTGGAAAAGGGGTATGAGAAAGCCAAGCATGATTGCTCATATCCAGTGAATGTCGATAGAATAATACATTTTATAAGTACTAAAAGCGAGTAAACATTTTCCTTCAGGGAAATCGATAGTTCTTTGGACTAAAAAAACAAGGGACACAGTACTACGGCATGTTCAGAAGATGAGGCTTGGCTCTGGAAATACGATCGTTACATGACGGCTTAACAAGAAGATTTTCCCTCCAAGTAGATTAACAGTTCTTTCTAAATTAAATAAAAATATTTTTTATACTTCTCAATTCAATTACAGTCCTCAAGACAATTTTGAAATTAGACCAATATTTACTTTGTGGGCCGGGTTAGAACCTTTCAATTTGACAGCCCTGCTCTATTTATTTATTTATTTATTTATTTATTTATTTTTGTTTTCCTATTAGATTTGGCTGGAGTAAGTGCGACTAAATGGGAAATCTCCTCCGAGGGGGTTCATCCATCTGTCCAGCAAAATGACAAGTTTCCTCCATGTACAGCTCTGACTCCTTTGGTGTGGGTTTTGTGTTCTCATCTCTTGGTGATAATTCTGAACAAGGGAGGCATTTTTTTGGATTTGCACGCAATTCCCACCCACTAGCAAGTTCTCCCCGGGCAGACCACGCCTACCAACCAGAGAGGGTGAGGGTTAACACGTGCTTCCTCCGAGACGCGTGCAACCACCACACGAGACTCTGAGTGTGAATTATCATTACAGCCATTCTCGAGCATCTCACAGCAGCTCAGGAGCGTCATACAGTGGTGCATGAAAGTTTGTGAACGCTTTAGAATTTTCTATATTTCTGCATAAATATGACCGAAAACATCATCAGATTTTCACACAAGTCCTAAAAGTAGATAAAGAGAACCCAG